>APFE031589083.1:15389-143666 GCA_000404065.3 Pinus taeda | reverse complement strand
TTCTTGTGTGGTAGTCCCCCCAGGTGAGACGGGTTGGGGAATTTGGGATGGGGATAGGGGTTTTAATAAAATAGTGGTGGGGTCAGGGGAAACGAGGGTGGATTCTGTTTCGACAGTTGTCCTCTTTTTTCTTTTTGGAAGGAAGGCGGTGAAGTCGCGGCTCTTCCTTTTCTTTGAAGGGCCAGGTTTTTCTCTAGGGGAGGGGTTTTCGGGTAAAGTAAGAACTTGAGATCTAGCCCTTGTCCTTGGTTTGGAGACTGAGCCGGTTGGGGTTTTCTTCCTTTTTCGAATGGGTGGGGACGGTGGTGTTAGAGAGTCTTCACTAGGGACAGAAATAGTGGGGCCAGTTGACTCTGCTAGGTGGGGAGATTTCGCCGTTGGGTCAACTGGGGGATGTGGGGTATTGTCCTGCTGTCCTTCCTGGGGAGTTTCCGGAGTATGGTGAGAGCTCTCGGGTTGTAGAGGCGTTTGAACTTGCTGGGGAGTTTCGGACAGCTGGGGATCAGGAAGTGGGGCATGCGGAGGGGGGTTTTGCTGAGCAAGGCCCCTCTGTATTAACAGCTGGCATAAACGGTGGTGGGTGAGGGATAATAAAGGGAATTTAGAACGTCTACAATAATAAGACATGTTTTTAATACACCCAAGCAGATAATAGGGGATATTAATCAGTTGTGCATTTCTCAAATGATTCATCAAAACGAAATCATGGTTGTACACTACCTGGTAGCGCCCTTCGCATGTTAAATAGTGCTTGATGAACTCTGCCACTGATGGCCATGGTTGGGGAAGTGAATGCAGACTAACCCCGCGCCCTCTACGTTCTACTCGCTCCTCTGGACGAAGAAATTCCTGCTGAGCGTTAAGAATGACCTTCTTTCTGCTGAACCAGCGAGTCCCTGTAGCCGGCAACCCTGATACCTGAACTATGTCCTCCTCTGTTACTGAAATGCGAGCCCCTTGGACCATTGAAAAGTCGTCTTGAAGGTTTTGTGCAAACTCTAAGACTTGTTCCTGGTCAAATTCACCCAATCTTTCGAAATAAACTGTCCATCCCGCTTGTTGGAATATCTGATATACTTCGGGGAACAATTGAAGAAGACTTACGGAGCCGGGCTCATGTCTGACGGCCGACCCTCCCATGGCTATCGCTTTGAGTTACGCACAGAGGCTCTAGACACAGTAAATGCAGACCCCAACTCGCGCTAGTTGCTGCAACAGAGTCTGCAAGGTAGCGATGACGGTGGTGGATATGACAAGGGAAGGATATTTGATTAATGCGGAGTTATCGTTATTTTTGGAATTCCCCCCTACGTACGGTGTAATAATGATTGGGCGTGTGAAGATCTGTTAGTCATTATGAATAAAATCCTCTCTTTAATATACTTTTAACTGAATTACATTAAAACCTTATACCTTACATTTTTACCTTTTAATAATTCGAAGTATCGATTGCTTCAGAGTAACTTTAATGTGCGTGGAGGAATAAGTTGTCTGGGGTTTAGAACAGGAGTATCATTGGATAGGATCATTGCTGAATAATTTTTCACATAAAAGATCTGAAGTATAGTCGTGGAGAACCAAAAAGCTTATAAAATGGCGGAGAGAAATAATGTTTTGATGATAACTAGTTGCTGAACTGGCGTTTTAGCAACGGGAAAAAAAACTGAGCGATACGTTGCTGAAACAGGTGTTTCAGCAACGGGGAAAATGAATGATACGTTGCTGAAACAGGTGTTTCAGCAACGGGAAAAATGAACGATACGTTGCTGAAACAGGTGTTTCAGCAACGGGAAAAAAAATCAGAGATATGGTATAAATGACTTAGGTCCGTAACCAATGGGGGGAAAATATTTGATAGGGGGTAATTTCAGTAGTAGGGAGTGGGAAATACTAACTGAAGAAAAATATTTCAGGGATGGTGGGAATGGGAATAATGGAATAATGGACATAATGAAGGGATATTGATGGAAACAGCTTCTGTGTTTGAGACTTCAGGTCTTCTTATGATGAATGTGTCCTCCTTAATGAGCCTTTTCCAGAATCTGCAAAATTCAATTGCAATATACCAATCCTTGACAGGGATTATTAGTGCTATATTTAATCTATTATTAAAAATATAGTGCAGAGAGTTAAATGTTGTGAGGGGCAGAAGATTCCCCCAGAAAAAGATAATGAATATCAGTCATGCAGGCAGTTTTAAAATCTTCTTTAGAAACAGGGCGTTGATATAGACGGAGCCTATGGCCATTGACTAGCAGAGGTGTTTTAGCATCATCAATTGTTAAAAGTCTTACCGTTCCATTTGGGAAAACATCATCTACTTCATATGGTCCAAGCCACCGTGTACGAAGCTTACCCTGAAAGTTTTCAAACCGAGAGTCATACAGTAAGGCCCAATTACCTTTTTGAAATTGCTTGTGTTTGATGATTTTGTCATGCCATTTCATCCTTTGTTGCTGTATCATGTTTGTTTGATGGATGGCATCTAATCTTTTTTCATCCAACTCCAAAAGCTGCTGCAACCTAGCTGTCTGCACATCAGTCAAATCAAGATTAACAGCTAAAGCAGTTCTTAGAGTTTTAATCTCGAATTCCACAGGAAAAATAGCATTTTTGCCATAAACCAATTCATAGGGAGAAAAACCTGTAGTATTCCTCCAAGTAGTTCTGTAAGCCCATAATGCCTCAGGGAGCCTTTGGGACCAATCCTTCCGATTATCCTTCACAGTCTTAGTTAGAATGGCTTCTAAAACTTTATTTGTGCTTTCCACCTGCCCATTGGCCTGGGGGTGGTATGGTGTAGTCATTCTATGTTGAATGTGATATTTGTGAAGGGTAGATTTAAAACCATGAGAATTAAATGGAGGTCCTCCGTCAGTAACTAGCTCTCTAGGGGTTCCAAATCTAGTGAAAATCTCTTCAAATAAGAAAGCTAGGACAGCCTCTTCATTGGCTCTAATAAGTGCTTTGGCCTCCACCCATTTAGTCATATAGTCTGTACAGACTAATATATAAGTTCTTTGATTAGATGGGGGGTTAATGGGTCCTATGAAATCCAAAGCCCATCTCTCAAATGGTTCAGAAATTACCTGGGGGTTTAATGGCATTTGATCTCTATGATTGGGTTGACCCATTCTTTGGCAGCTGTCACAGGCCCTTACATATTTCTTTGCTTTAAATAATGAGGGCCAATAGTAACCCATCCTTAGAATTTTGTGTGCTGTTCTCTTATCAGCGAAATGCCCTCCACAAGGGTCATCATGACAGGCTTTCAATATGTCATACACTTCATCTTCTCTGATGCATCTTCGAATCTCCTGATCAAGCCCAGTATAGAAAAGACACCTGCTTATCCAGCTATACCTGGCACTTTGTTGAACAATTCTTCTCTTTTCTCTGTATGACAGGTGTGATGGTAATTTTCCTGCAACCAAATAATTAGCAATATCTGCGTACCATGGGGAGTGAGCAGAGACTGCAAACAAATATTCGTTAGGAAAAGAATCATCTACTGGAATATCATTGTCAGTTTTTAACCGGGAGAGAAAATCAGCCACCACATTTTCTTTACCAGGCCGATCTACAATTGTGATGTCAAATTCCTGCAACAGTAATAGCCATCTGGTAACTCTAGCATTTGTGACGGATTTGTTCATTAAATATTTAATAGCTGAATGATCAGTGTGCACAAAAGTAGAATATCCAGTAATATAGTGTCGGAATTTATTAATGGCATAGACTACTGCAAGAAATTCTTTCTCGGTAACTGTATAGTTAAGCTCGGCAGGGGTCATGTTCTTACTGATAAAGTATATAGCATAAGGAAGATGATTTTCCTCTTGTCCCAAAACCGCTCCAATTGCAATGTCAGAAGAATCAGAAGATATGTGAAAGGGGAGGTTCCAATCAGGCCCCCTCAGAATAGGGGCAGTAGACAACTTATGCTTGAGTTCTTCAAAAGCTTTCTGACAAGAATTAGTCCACTTAAATTCAGCATTTTTCATAAGCAAGACAAATAATGGAGAAGCTATTTTAGAGAAATCTTTAATAAATCTTCTGTAGTATCCAGCATGCCCTAGAAAGCTTCTCACATCAGTTTGAGTTTTAGGAACAGAAAGATTCAGAATGACCACTATTTTAGATGGATCTACCTGAATACCTTGAGATGAAATAAAATGTCCAAGTACTATTCCTTCGCTCATCATCATATGACATTTTTCAGTACTAAGGGAGAGGTGAGCTTGTATACATCTCTTAAGTACTTTCTCAAGATTTTGCAGTGCCTCTTCAAAAGACACACCATAAGGGGTAAAATCATCCATAAATATTTCCATAGAATCATTCAGCATATCAGAAAAGATTCCTATAACAGCTCTTTGAAAAGTTGCTGGCGCATTACATAGCCCGAATGGAAGAACTCTATAGGCAAAAGTTCCCCAGGGGCTGGTGAATGTGGTCTTATCTTGGTCTTGGGGTGCAATTCTTATCTGATTATACCCACTGAATCCATCCAGGAAAGAAAAGAATTTCTTCCCTGCCAGACTGTCCAACACCTGATCAATGAAGGGTAAAGGAAAGTGGTCCTTTTGGGTGGCTTTGTTTAAAGCTCTGTAGTCAACACATACTCTCCATTTCCCGTTTTTCTTAGGGACAATTACTAAAGGGGAAACCCATTCACTGTCGGATATGGGGTATATAAATCCTGCATTAAGCAACTTTTGAAGTTCTTCCTTAACAATTTCTCATAAATTGGGGTTCATTCGTCTTTGGGGTTGACAAACAAGTCGGCACCCTTCTTTAATGTAAATTCGATGAGTGCATAATTCAGAAGAAATACCTTTCATGTCCGTGTAATCCCATGCAAATGCCTCCTTATATTCATGCAATAACTTCATTAATTACTGCTTTTGAACATCTGTTAGGTCAGGATTTATGTTTAATGTCTTGCCGGGCTCAATTTCAACTGTTATGCTTTTAGATGAAATTGTGGTTAGAGTCTGGGATGAATTTTCAGATTCAATGTTTTCTTGCGCATCAGTTTCAAAAATTGCAGTTAATTGATTGTGTGTTTCAGCAATGACAGAAGAAGGTTCACAAATGAAATTATTGATTATCTCATCCTCTGTATTGTCTTTAAGAGTCAAAGCTTGTCCTATGGTTAGAATAGGTTGAACAGCATTATCATCATAATCCATCCATATAGAATCTTCATTATTAACTACCGGAGTGGCCTGCGGATAAAGAGTGAGCTGTTTTGTTTCATAACCATTTGAAATTGTCATTGAACCAGATCTGCAGCTAATAAAAGCATCAACTGTGGCCAGCCAAGGCCTTCCTAGAATTAAGGGATGTCCCCCCAGCTTTGTTTTAGTCTGCAATACCACAAAATCAGCTGGGTATTTCCAGGATTCAACTGAAATAAGTAGATCTTCAACAATTCCTTCAGGTTTAATTGTGGAACGGTCAGCTAAGTCTAAAATGGTGGGTGTATCTCTGATTGTGTTATTCAGCTGTAACAATTGTGAGGTTTCAAGAGTCATTATATTAATTGCAGCACCTAAGTCTACCAGAACTTGGGGAATCATTGTTTTACCAATCTGAACCGTAATAGTAGGATGGCCGGGATCACCATATTTGACAGGGGGAGCTTTTCCGGACATTAATGCAGACAGGTCTCCCATCACATGTACTGTAAGGGGGTCCTTGGTTCTCCTACCAGGTTTCTTAACACAAATATCCCTTAATGTTCTGGCATAGATTGGTACATCTCTTAATGCTTGTAAAAGTGGAATTTTAATATACAAATTTTGTAATTCCCCTAGCAAATTAAAAGCAGGTGTTTCAGCTGTTTTGGTTAAAACCAAACGCTCGGGGAATGGAGGTTATTTCAACATTCTTGTTAGGAGGTGATTGTGCTACTTTATGTTTCTCAGTTTCGTTTTTATCTGAATCAGAAGAAGTTATATCATCAATAATAGGCCCTACTCTTTTCCCAGATCTCAAATGAATATCATTGCATTGCGTAGTAGGAAATATAGACTGATCCTGAATATCAATGACTTGCACAACTTTATTATTGGGGTTAGGATTTGTTTGCACAGGCAGCTGGGGTCTCATCTGGTTATTTGGCTGGGCATTTGATGGTAGAGGGAGTGTTTGTTGGAGTTGAGGCATTTGATTTGGATACGGGAGTTGTTGACTTCTCCAATTCGGATTCCAGGGGTTGAAAGAAGATGGCTGTTGGGGAGGCCAAGGAGTCCACATTGAAGGATCAACAAAGGGAGGGTTTTGCATTTGCTGCATGGGTGGGAAATTAAAGAACGGATATTGCATTTGGTTGAAGGGAGGGTAATTTGTTTGGCCAAAAGCAGAATAATTGTTCCAGCGATTAAATGGCATACTAGAGTTCATACCTTGTCCTTTTGGTTGCCATTGTCTTCTTTGTGTTAGTAGGTAAACTGTTTCAGCTTCCTCTTCCGTTGGCTGCAATGCTGCTTTTATTCCTGGCAGAGATGGGCATTGCTCTGTCTCATGATCTTTCTCACAAAGGGTACAAATTGGTACTTTATTCATTGGGCATTCCCTCAGTGGATGTTTGTCTCTGCACTTCGGGCAGAAGATAGCCAGGGTTGCTTCTGCTTCGGCCTGCTTCTTCTTAACCTACAAAGTGTCAATTTGTGAAGCAAAAGAACTTAGCATCTCAGTTTTAAATTCTTCCAGTAAATTACCTATTTCAGCTCTTGTTGCTCCTCCATTGGCTGATTTCTGCACTCTTGAATAGGTGGAATCTCTTGTTCTATTTCTTGCAGCTCCTCTAGAGCACCTCTTAGCAAGTTCACAAATCTCATCATATGATTCCTTGGATATATCTCCCTTGGCAAGCATGTTTAACATATTTAAACAATCATCCCTTAAACCTCTGAATAATATTGTTTTGCTAATTTCCTTACTTATATCCGGATGATCAGATCTCTGTATATTGTACTGCAACCTTTCTATATAGTCCTCCAGACTCTCATCCGGCTTTTGTGCCATATTGAACAGTTCATCCTTCTTTTCTTTCGTCCAGCAGTAGTCTTGATACTTAAGCAGAAATTTTCGTTTTATCTGCTCCCATGTTGTGATTACCTGACTTCCAAGGCTCATGAACCATCTTAAAGCATTCCTTTTTAAGGTAGCTGGAAACAGTTTCAACTTTTGAGCATTAGTAACATAATCATAACTTCTGCATAATATATCAAATTCGAAAAGAAACTCATCCGGATCTTCGGAGGATAAACCATGAAAGTTAGGTAAAGCAGACAATGGAATATTTTTCATTGTTCCTGCAGGGAGATCACTGATAGGAAATCCCAAGGTAGAGAGGAATTTTCATCCCTTCTTTCCCCTTCGGGCTCTACACGTCTTCCACCAAAGAGACCTTCATTGTCTCCTTCCATTGTTGGCTCTCCTACTGCACTTGCTCGATCGTCAGAATCTTCGATTGGCTCCTCGACGTTTTCTACCGGTCGTCCAACGCTTTCTACTATTTCCTCAATGTATTCTGCTAATTTACTAGCACTTTCCTCTGACTCTCCAGCACTTACTGCTGGTTCTTCTATATTTTCAGGACCCACGACTTCCTCTGTTTTATAATCTGACTGGGGTGATTGCTGAAGTTTTGACTTTCGAGAACTTAATCTTTGCGATGATTCAGCCTTTGATACAATCTCGTCGATAAAAGTTTTTCGTCCTCCCCAGCCTTTGCCACCTGTGGGGTTAGTTTTCTTCTGGTTTCCACGTCCTCTCATACAATCTGCACATTTGAAAAGAAAAGCTTAATGCTTTTGAAATCTATAATTACCTTCCTCGGCAACGGCGCCAAAATGTTGGTTGCTTTAATTGTTTCCACAATTCAAGCGCCACATAAATTGTCAACCCGAGGAAGTCTTTTTGGTAGTCTCGCACTGGATATGCTCGATTTCAAAAGCAGAAGCAATGTTGTAGTAAAAGAAAGAACACACAGTTATTAATCTCACCAATCTACTGATTCACACTCTATTTACTCAAAGCTGAAGTTAATTAAGTTATACAGAGATAATCCCTCTATTGCAGTTACAATTCCAATAAAGGAAAAATCAATCTGCAAGGAAAGAAATCAATCAACCACAGCAGGAACAGGACCCTATTCCTTAGTGAGGAACTTCCGCACCTGATGCCTGACACCTAATCACACTGTAAACTTAAGAGATCAAGACCCTATTCCTGTGAGCAGGAACCTTCAGCACTTGTTCTCTTGTTTCTATTCACACTGCAGAGAAAGGAAGCAATTAATGGGAACAAAACCCTATTCCTGTATGCAGGAATCTTCAGCACCTGTCTCCCAACATCATTCATTCATGCAATCAAACAGAAACAGATATCTCAACTGCTAAGAGTGAAAGCATTCAATATATGCAGTGCTCAGGAAACAGAGTATTCCTCAAGCTGTGTAGCCAGTGTCTAACAACAGAATCAAAATGAAGTGCAAACATATAAAGGATTAAACAATCTACCAGAACCAATGGGCGAATCTTGTGAGGAAGGCGGGCCCTTTCCTTCTCACAAGATTCCCCGGGAGAAAGAATTAAACTGAAACGATCAAAAGAAAGATTTATTCATTTGTCAAAATCACTGATACATTACAAATGGAGACTAGCTCCAGTCCTCACACAGTATGCTCCTCTAGCTTTTACAATGACTGACCCCCTCTAATGATGATGTTTCCTCTTTTTAAAGAGGAGACATAATTTACAGTTTACATGAGAGCAAATCTCAAATCTGTTCTTTTTCCCCAAAACAGGATTATTCGGTTCTTCATAAAAAGATATTGTTACAACAGAGATAACAAGAATGCTATCTTTAGGATGATCCAGATAATCATGTCTTCGTACTGCTGCCACTATTCTTCAAAAATCTCTTCCAGAATCGCAAATTACGGCCAACGGAATTTGCGTGTTTGACGGCTGTTTCAGCAACTGGGTCAGTTGTTTCAACAACGGAGTCAGCTGTTTCAGCAACGGAGTCAGTTGTTTCAGCAACGGCCGCAATGCTTATCTGCAACCTCTGGATTTGTATTAGCAATGATATACTTCAATTAATGATAAAATATAAGAGTATTGTGGAATTAAATGTAAAACAGATTAATCATATAATAAAGAAGAGGTTTTTGTATACCTTGGGAAAAAGTGGATGAAAATGATACTGGGATTCATGGTTATAAAGGTAAAATGGTATCAAAATATGTAGCAAAAATGATACATAGTGGGGTCCTAACAACCCCCCCATTGGGATAATTTTCTATTGATTCACCATTCTTAACTGTATCAAAGACCACTAGAGCGCAGGCCTCCCCATTCTCTCCCAAGTCTGTTTTTGCAGACCATTCACATTAGACCCCAGATCCAGGATAACTTGGTCCATCTCATATTCCCCTATCTGTGTGGTGAGTCTCATCTCCCACCTGGTCCTTGCCTTGTGCTTGCCAAGCTTCCTAACCATGCACAGTTCACTACTAGCACCATCCTTACTAGCACACCGATTGATCAATCCTTGTAGGCCCTCCGTAGCATTACTGTCACGAAGCAGCTTCATGTAGGTCTCCAAGAACATGGTAATCATGGAGGGGTCCATTTCTTCAATTGGTTTCTCCTGACTTTCGGAAGTAGAGGCCTCATCGAAGCTTTTCTTTGCTTCCATAAATGTCTCTTTTGCATACTCCAAATCAAATCCAGTCTCCTTTTCTGATTCTTTATGGACCCATACACCTTCTGCTGGCTGCTTCCCTTTATCCTCCCTAGTAGTGGTTCTGCTCTGTATCCCAATGTTCACCTTAGGTCCTTCCTCGCGAGGCTCAACCCTCCTCATCTGGAGGTTCTACGTTAGCTGTGGAGGCTATGCCACCTTTTCAGGAATCTTAGCCAACAATATTGGGCAATCCTCAGTCACATGGTCAAACTGAGTATAGTAGTGGCATGAAAATTGTGTCAGATTCGGAAAGTCCCTTGTGTAGAGTCTTGGTCTTCCGTAATTGTAACAAATTATATATCGTCGACCTCTCCCAGGCCCTCCTCCACCTCGGCCTCAGCCACACCCCTGATACTCACCTCGCGCCCCCCTAATGCCTTGGTCTAGAGGCCACTTTTTTGTCTGTACTCTGTATGTGGGTGTCATATCCATCATCAATTCGTAACTTCAACAATTGTGCTCATCATGGCCTACTGATTGACATAAATTGTAGAACAGTTGTTGTGGTCTTTGTACAAATTTCTGTAGCGAATGGCAATTATCAATCATATGTTTCCCTGCTACCTGACATATAGCACACCATAGCGTAGACCCTACACTTGGCCTTGTCACAGCCTCCAATCATAGAGGAATTAGACCTCCTGCTGCAACATACTTTGCAAAAAATAGGTAGTGATCCTTGTCATGCCCCTGACCCTTGCATTTTATGCACCAAACGTCTTCGCCTATCTCTGGACGAGAAGTTCTATCCTACTTCAGACTTTGCATTTCAAGACAAAGGTTTTGCAACTGTGCATGAATCTGTTGAACCCCCAAATTTGGATCTTACATCGTCATTTCATGAAATCTCATTGCAATCTCCAAGGCTTCTACCTGAGTCGTAATATTTTGTTATGACAGTGCAACCCTTAGGTGACGAAGGAGTGAAGCCATGAACCATTCGTAGTGCTACCCATCCATCAAATTCATATTATCCTAGTAGATTTTACACTTCAATCTCTATTCTAACTCCCAAACGGTCTCACCTAGTTCCTTCATGATTTCCTTGAATCCCATAATTGATTGCACTTCAAACTTAGGCCTACTAAATTCTTTATTCAATGTGACCTAGATCTCTACCAGCATAGCTGTCTGGTTTTCATTAGAGTACTTGATGTACCAGGTTAGCACGTGATCCTGCAAAGCACTAACCAATGTCTCCTTCTTCATGTGATCATCCACAACACCTTGACCTTCCCATATAGCCTTTATGATGAACCAAAATTGGTTCGGGTCCTAATTCCATATGCCCTTGAATACAGGTAGTTTTATGGAGTTTACCATATTGAACAGTGGAGGTGGCGGTGGTGTGGATGATGGGTGAGCGATGGAGGCAAGGATGGAGGTGGTGTGGATGGATGTGATGAGGGTGGAGGCAGTGTAGGCATTCACGGGAACCCTTGTCTTAGCAACTAACTAGCACTCAATGGAGAAATTTGCAGTGTTCCTTCGTCCTCACTTAAAGGGGGTTTGACCAGTGGGCTATACTCACAACATTTTCTTCCTCCGTCCCTAAAAGGTTTTCTGCTTCACGTAGCTCCAAACATCAATGTAACCACATAACCTGTTGTTCACACAAGAGAATCTTAATACAAGTATTCCTTGATTTTAAATACTTACCTCACAGTCCTTTGAAGAAGTGGTGCTCTACTTCACTGTAGCTGATAGAGGTTGTTAACACCCAGGTTGTTCCCTATGACTCCCAAGGGAATACGGCCGGGGTAACCACTAACCAAGCTTTGGAGTATAGGTCCTAGCCTACCTATAATCAGAGAGGGCTCTCTCTTTAAGTTTTAGCTTTGTTTTGTGAAGATTTTAGGCTAGTTATAAGTTTTAGTTTTTTGTTTGAGACTTTGGTTGTGAACTGTTGTTGTGAGAAGGGCATGAAATGTGTGAAAGATGCTAGTCCATTGGGCATATGGAGTCAGAAATCTGAGACAGTCCTGGTGCCTGATGGAGAAAGTTTTACTGCAAGGCTAGATGGCTATTCTTAATATAAATTCTGATTAGTGAGTGAAACAGTGGGAAATGGAATTACGGACAATGTGATAACAATTTGAACAACAATTTCTAATTAGTAGCATACATGAATTACTAAAAAGTAAATGTGAAATATTCAGGGTTTATTGGAGCAGTTAAGAATTCCAATTAAATAGCTGAAGTCATAGAAAACATTTATAGTAAAGACAGATTGAGATCAGGGTGTCTCCATGGACAAATCCTGAGCTATTCTTTTTCTTTCTTCCTAGATTTAGAACAACATATGAGAGATGTGAGTTAAACAAATAATAAAACATTAACAAAGATAGAGAACACTTATTATATTAAGCCATAGCACTAGAATCCTGTAGCATTCAATGGTTCCAAGACAGCATGCATCAATAAGACCCAATTCCTGTAAACTCCAAGCTTTGTTTATATCATTCTTTTAGAAATTACAGCCGAGTTCTCCTTTCTAACAAGAAACAACAACCACCTGCAAGCTTATGCGAGGGGGAATATATACAATCGGTTTTACAAAATATCTGAACCGCTGAGTCACTTGATAAATTAAATACGCTCACCAACTTTACAAAATAGCAGATAAGGAAGTTATTGCTTCCCTAAATATAAAATAAATAGTCTTTAATTCTGTCAGAAATCTTCTTGACCTTTGGAGGCCATTGAGTCGGTTGAGCGTTCTGCATTAATGCTGAATGATGTGTCTTTATGCTTTGTCATGCTGTAGCTTTCTCGGCCCTGTTACCTGTAGCTGTCAGTGTTGCTTTTAGTGGCTGAAGCTTCCTGCTGAGTTGGCTCATTCCACTCTTCTCCAGTCATAGTGTATGTATCACATTTTCTGAACATGATGACTTATGTTTTTTGATGAAAAAACTTTGATGAAAGCCTCCTGTTTACAGCAACAACTGTATCATTCTGGTCCACCACTCCTGTGTAGGCAATTGATGTCTCAAAATTGCATCTAAGGTTTCATCTTCCTCTGTGTATTTGTAGAAGTTTGGAGGCACTTCAAACAAATGTCTGATCTCATTCATAATAAAAAATAAGTTCTCTACTCTGTCATAGAGACTTTGCCCAGATGCTGACCCTGTTACCTCTGAAGTACTTGATCCTTGAGTGATCTGATTGGTGGCAAATGTGTTCACCCTCTTTGCATAATTCTCATGTGACAGTAGTCTCCCTGTGCTGTTCAGCAAGCCAGGAAGACCTCTGCCCTGTAATGCTGCAAACTTATCCATGAATCTGTTGACTTCTGTTTGCATGTCCTGGCTTCTTCTATCCAATGTTTGTACTAGGATTTTCAATGTGAGGACCCTCTTTATCAGCTGGATGCTTTCAGTTCTGTTGGAGATTCCTATTGTTGCCAGCTGAGGACCTGTGCGGTTATTAACAACGTTAATCATTCTGTTGGCTATCTCAGGCATACTGCCTAGAGATGCCCTTGCTCTATGGACTTCCTTCTGTGCTTTGCCTATGAGCTCCATTTGCTCATGGATAGTCTCAATATACAGCCACTGATCTGTTATTGATTGGCTAATGTTGGTCCACAAAACTGTCTTGACCTCAGTCACCACTTTGTCAAGGGTGAGCTCTTTCTCCAGCTCCTTTATCTTCTCTTTGAGAGCTTTTATTTCTCTCCCTTTTTCAGCTACATTCTGCTTGGATTTGTTATATTTTTCATTTAGCTTAGCTAAATTCTCCTTGGCTTCATTTAGCTCTGTCATCTGGGCTTCTAGGATCTTGATTTCACTCATCAACTTCTGCATATCAAGGCTCGGAGACTGCTCTGAGGTTGGTGTTGGTGCTGATGTTGATGGAGCTGTCTGCCCTGTGGGAGGAGCAGTAGTCTGTGGGGGCTCCTCAAGGTTTATGATCTCTGGAGGGCGCTGAGAAGTTTGACCTCCTTCTTTCTGCTATAGGGCTGCCTGTAGTGTAGCCTCTGTCTCTTCCAGCTTCCCTTGTGTTTGCACTAGCTGCTTTTGTAGTCCTACCAGCAATGTTGCTACATCCTGGTCCTGTCTTTGCTGGGCAACCTCTTCTGTTTGAGGGTGAAGGGTTGCTGGGATTTTAATCATCTTTCTTAGAGCTGCAAGGTTTGCATCTCTTATTTTCAGCAGCGTTTGTATAGCTTTTGGATCATTTGGGTCATGCCCAAGCTCTATGATTATATCCTCCAAAGACCTGATCCTGTTGTCTTTGTCCTGAGAGGATGCCTTCTCCAACTCAAGTTGGGCAGCTGTATTGTTCAGGCTGTTTTCCAACCTATTTGCCAATAAGGTTTTATCTTCCAGTGTTGAATATACCATCTCACCCTTTTTCTTGTGAAGTTCTATTTGGTCCATAGGGTGGATGTCCTTGACAAGAACCTCAAGGTTGGTTCTTATATAGTCTGCAGCTGACTGTGCCTGCAGCATGGTTGGCATGAAATGACTCATGGTCATTCTCCCTTCTATTATGTCGTAGGCTGACATAAGCCTCTGCTGCTTGGTAGGGGCCATCTTAGGCAACTGGTTGTAGATCTGGAGCTTGAGTGGCTCATTTCTCCTTTTAATGTCGATGAATTGTTGCTTGATGCCTGCCTCAACTCTCCTTTGCTGACTTGAGGAGCTGACCTCTCCTCCAAGGGTTCTTTCTTGTTCCTGCTGAAAGGAACTGGTAGATGCCTCCATGCTCGGTGGGCCCATGCCTAATGATTTCCCAATAGGCATTTCTTCCTCGGAGAGGGGATTCACTCTCTGCCTTTTCTCCCCTTGATTTGTGGATGTGGTGAGGGGAGTCTCCTGCTCTCTATCCCTCTTCTTTCCCTTTTCTTCTTTCTGTGGAGTTTGCAGCACTGAGGCCTCCACTGTCTTTTCTTGCCTAGGAGGCACATTCTCTTGAGCCTGTTGCTCAGTGGATATTGGGGCTTCAGCTATTTGTTCTTGCTGTATTGGATGCCCCTCTTTTTGCCCTTTTTCTTGCTGTTCTACTTGCTTTTCTGCTTGCTGTTCTGCTATAGGAAGTGGTTGTTCTTGCTCCATCTGCTTCCCTTTATCCTTGCTTGATTCCTTTTGAACAGTTCCAGGTACTTGCTGCTGGGCTGTAGAGGATGAGGCAGCTACACCAAATTTCCTTTGATACGAAGAGGAAACCTGCCCATAAGTTTCCAAGTCAGCCTCTTTTCTCAATATTCTTTGCTTTTCTTTGTAGCATTTGCTCTCTAGTCATTGGCTGTTCTAGAGTGCCCCCTTTCTAGCTTAATGAATTGGCATATTTCTCAATATGAGGCAGTCTCACGTGAGCATAGCCACCCAATTTGTATTTTACCCTCCTGAGGGAAATGAAATGATTAGGGTCATAAGGTACCCATTGGAAACTGGTTTGCAGTTTGAGGGTCTCTAGGATCAAATCTGCTTCCTTCCATCCTTCCTCCCTTTTGTTGTATACAAATGGGCCTATCTGGTTCCTTACTTTTAGTTGCACCTTCTTGTGTTTACTGTGGAAATGGACAAGGTCTGCATTTCCAAACTACCTAAAATACTCTAAGGCAAAAAGTCTCATAGGGACATATCTTGGCAGCCTATAAGGGTTCAACTCACAACCATATATTCTGATTACTGTATGGTGTTGGTAAAAGTACCAATCACCAATGCTGTAGGCCTTTCATAGGTGAAGAATCCTTTGCATCTCATCTATGAATCTGGGAGGAGGGACACCCAATAACAAGGTCATAGCTGGATGGATAAAAAGGTCTATGAATTCACAGTAGGTGTAAGGTGAAAAAGATACATGATGAAATACTGAAGACCAAAACACTACAGACCTTGGGTTTCCCTGGGCATTTAGCTTCTTGAGAGGAATAGGGAAAGCATCGGGTTGATAAAATAAAAACAAGTAATAGATGTACCTAGTGTATTTAAACACCTTTTCCCTTTCTAGATTCATCAATTGTTCATGAATCTTATTGGCAATGTATGTAGCAAAATCATAGTGCATAGTAGGAGGCATTCGAGGGGAGAATATGGACAGCATGGCCATAATGGTTTCATCAACATCCTCATATGACCCATAACCCAGGATGTAACAGATCATATCCACAAGTATTTTGCCGAGCTCATTGAGATATTGATATCCTATAGGAGGGGTTCCCACAGCTTCAAATTTTGGCTCAACAGATAACTGATTAATCTTGATGATCTGAGCACTGGACAGCTTGCCCCATTTCTTTAGCAAGTCATTGATGGAGAGAGGAGTTAGGGGCTTTGCAGTGTAAAAGTGTAGCATCTCATTAATGGCCTTAGGGGTGATATGGAACAATATTGAGCCTGAGGGGCTGAGAACAGCTCTTTGACATGGATCATAGCTGGAACGGCATTGATTTATCAAGTCTGGGAGGACATTGACTTGAGGGAGCTTTTAAATGGGCAGATTGGAGTCCCAAATCCCTAAGATATCAGCTCCACTGAGATATTGGGCTTTTAACTCATTCTGCAGGTGAATTTCAAATTTGGATCTCATGGTAGATGAGTCTATCATTTGGTAATCTCTATCACCCAGGGCCTTCCACTCTAGCTCTCTATGTGGGGCATTCAGAGGTTGAATATTCAGGGCTACTGGTGTTTCCATGGTTAAGTAGTACTTATGGCTTGTACTAGAACTGGTTTTAGTGGGCAGAACAACACAGAGGGGTATTTTTGCAAAAGTAAGGAAAATTGTAAGGGAAAATGGGGTAAACTGTGGTGATAATAGTGTAAAATGCTCAAAAGAGAGTTAATTGAGCAAATGCAGGGACTAGTAGCACTGTTTTCAAGGTGAATTAGTGCAGCTCAAGTTTTAAGTCCACGAATGCACGGACTGACTGTGAATTTAGGAAAATGTGACTAAATGTGGGCTCAATAGGTGAATTTCGACCATACAATTGAAAACGAATGCTGGTCACTGGGGATTTGCTGGTAAATACAAGGTTCCTCACTCTTTTTAATTCAGTTTTGGAGAATTATGGACATAACCAAGCGCGGAGGGCATGCCTTGGATAAATACCTGGTGAATTGCCGGCAATGGTCACAAATGCAGGTGGGTTGAAGGAGCCAACGGTCTTCGGGTCGATTTTTGTAGGTTGGCGACGGATGGTCGTAATTTGCATGCAGAGGTGAACAACAGTCTTTTTGGCAAAAGTGACAAAAAACACGAATTTTGGCTAAAATATGGACTTTTTGGGTTATTGGCGCTTTTCTTTGGGATGACGTCAGCATGATGTCATCAGGTGGGGTCAGGGTCGGGTGACGTCAGCATGACGTCATCGAGTGACGTGGCAGCTTGTGAGTGGTCCACGGGGATTGCATAGGTGGCGGACATGTCGGAGCGCTGGCGGGCGGGGGTGCTGACAGGGCGCCGAGTCGAACTGACGTGGGTTTGAGGTAGCATGCGTGGAGGCGGTAAAGCGACAAGCGGTAAGTGGTTTTTCTCGGACCGCTCTGGATACGGTCATGGTATTGTCAGAGGGCGGCCCGAGAAAATATGGGGGTGACGCGTGGCAGAGGCCTGACATCACCCTCTGACAGTTTCTCGGGCGGTAAGGTTCGGTGATCGGGGCCCGTCCGATATGAATGTGGGCCGTCGGATGAGAAAGCCCAGATCCGATGGTCGACGGGTTGATGAGATGCAAGGACGATACAGAATGCGGGGCAAATAAAATATTATTATTTTCTGAAATGTGTGCTCGGTGGAACATTATAAAAAGTGGGTTTTTATGGTTTTTTGCAGAGTTACGTGTTAAAATGGGATTTTACACAGGTTTATTTACAAAGAGGGTTTAGGTTATTAATCCAAGCACATCCCGGATTAATCCCAAGATTAATTTTCCAGCGCTCTTTGGGTCGCACTCAATGTTTTAGCATTTGAAAACATTCAAAACGATACATAGAGCTATAATGCTCGGGGAAGGGGATATATAGATATTTTGGGTTTTTGCCAAATTTACATAGTAATAGGGGGAATAGGGGGTATAAGGACTTAAATAGTGATAGATTAGTAGTTAATATGAGTGAAAAAAGGTGGATAAGGGGGGTAAAATACTAAGCTGTTATATGAAATCAACTTAGTTTTTAGGAAGTAGATCAAAATGAAAAGAATTTTTACACAAGAAATGTGGCTCTTAAAGAAACAAGAACCAACAAAAGACTTTGACTTCTTTCATGAACATAGGTGGCATAGGGATTTTAGCCATGAATGTGATGGGGGGTAATCTAGAAGTTAGACATGCTTCATTAAGTTGCTGTAAGACTGCTGAAATAGGAAATCTGCACTGGCACCATGTTTTTATCCTTTGCTTAGGCCAGTGAAATGCCATAAACCATGCTTTTCTGCAACCCCATCTACCTACCCACTCTATTGCTAGCATTTTTTGTTACTCCAAGGAGGGTGCACTTTAGACTTGCAAACCCTTATGTGCCTTCTCTTTTCCTTTGGCTTTTTCTTTTGATTTTCTATCTAAAACTACCCTTATTGCTTCCAAGGCCCCAGATTAAGCAGTTGGGAACCTTCATTCTCTACTTATCTACTTTACCTGCCAAGATTGAACTGTTTGGACAGATTTCTTTCTCTAATCTACAACAAAAATTGAAACATGGCATGACCCAGCTTAGGCTGTTGGATCACCCATTTAGAAGTAGGGCAACATCAACCAAATGTAAGTATATTTCTTCCACAAGAATATGACATCTTTGTATCACCAAAGTAGATCATATTGGCACTTCCCCTGCCAATCATGAAAAATGAAACCTATTGGTATAGGTAGCTAACACTTTCAAGGTGAGGATTTCGTCGAAATTGTTGATCGCAAACATGTCAGCTACCTTATCATACATGTCTTTAGACCTTCTTAACTTTCCAACATATGCAAGTAGCTTATATTCTAAACCATCAACTATAATTTGTTTTTCTTTCAACTCAACCTTGTTCTACTTGTTCTTGGCAACAGTGGATGAATTTTCTGGAGGCTTAGGTACTTTTCCTTGAATGTAGTCCAAAAAATCATTGTTATTAGCAAATATCTCCAAATTAAATTTTAACGCAACAAAATTAGATGAGTCACCTAACTTCTCATCACTCTTGAAGAAGGAAGTCATCTTCACTTTGACTAGATCACTTCTTTCAAATTTCGAAAGATAAGTGCTGCAAGGTTTGTCTCCTTTGGGCTTGTCCTTCACCTTAGCTCTGATACCATGTTAAATTTTCAGATTGTTCTATGTTGTAAAATTACATTAGCCTAATTCCAAACCTCAATTAGCAATATTTCCAATTACAATTAGTCTTTCCATTCATCAATAGTAATTCAAGATAGAACAATATATGCAATGACAAAGATGACAATCAACACATCAATAAGAGACACCATATTTGTTCAAAGCCCAGGGGAAAACCCTTTGAAATTCTTCTTCTATTAAATTGTCATAAAATTTTCAACACAGAGTACAATGAGCGAAAAACAATATGATCAACAATACGATGCAACAACATCAGCAACCAATTTATAGTGGTATAATATATCACAAACAACTTGATTAAGACTTGATACAGCTTCAGAAAACTTCTGATGATGGTAAACTATAGTCAAATCCTTGGACACTCCCTTCAAGGTAGCATGCGAGCGTCTATAGCTTCCATGAAATTGTATTTCCTATAGCATGTGTGCATCCATGGATGAAATTTCCCAGTTCTTTTCTAGCGTATGGAGTGGAAACCATAATTTTGTGCAAGCTACAGATCTAAGACTTCAAACCTTCGTACGACCATTTTCTTCACCAAAGTGCCGAGTTAAATTAGATAGCAGAGAAGAAAATACTTGATGTTGTGATGTTCAAATGAGATTCTAGGTCACTTCTATTTATCAGCTTCTAGGGGTGTCCAGGAATTTCCATTTCATGTTGAGGTCGACCTGTCCAACTGTACATGAGGGTGAAGTCGACCCGATCCAATATCCATAAGTTGGTGCACAAAATAAAAAACAAACTTCTTCCTATCTGAACGAGGTGATCTTTACATCGATTTTGGTCCTCTCAAAAAGAGGAATTCAATGCCATCATCATCTCCATCAAATGAGTAGTCAAAAGTAGAATTTGACCAAGGTTGCATATTTGTAATACTATATGTTCAATTTGAATGGGAAAATATTAATATCATTTCATATTGCTATTTTATTTTTATGTTATATATAATGAAGATGATAACTAAATTAAATAATATATATCAATTTCTTACTTCCTTGGAATGCATTAGATATACAATTAAATACGAAATAAATATGTGTCTGAGAGTTAGTAAAAGCTCTTCTTTATATTAAACTACTAATTGAAATAAGATTAATGGTTTATTGGTAAGTAGACAATAATGGTTCCAAATTTTATGAGTATTTTGAAAGAAACCAAAGGAAAACTAATATTCGAGTATGTTAAGTCAACTTATTAAATAAATAATTGTGGTAACTAAAGAAAGTAACTTGGTGTTAACAAAACATTAGAGTGTGAATGATAGGTACATTGCACTAGTAACCTATCTAGTATTAAGAGAAAATTTGTAGGACCTCACACATGAGAGGATTTAACAAATCCTTGTGGATCTTATCAATATTAGTAATGCTTGTTTACGAGCATAATAAAAATAACTTATACCTATCATTTTATATATGTGTGTGAATCGACTAGGAACAATGTAAACATTGAAATGGGAACTCATATGATTACCTATTTCATTGAGCTAGCAAAAAAGTCACCCGATTTTGAAAAGTGGTGATGCAGAATACATATATTTTTTGCCAGAGCATATTTTTGACACTTTAACTTTTCTTATGTATCAAATATAAATATTTGTTTTTAAATGTTAGTCATTTTCATGCTAATTTTTAAACGTTTTGATGCAGCACCAACCCCTTTTTTAAGAGGGCTTCTTTTTGACATTTTATATCTTCTAATGTATTAACTATGGATTTTTTTTAAATGTTGATTACTTAAAAAACAAATATACATATTATATATATATATTATATTATTATATATATATATAGTTAAAGAAAACATAAAATTACCAAAAAAATAATACCTGTAACGATATTTTTGAATTTTTATTCTAAAACACTATAAAAAATAAATCAAAATACAATGATTTTAAAAAAAAATATTAAAAAAACTAAAAAAAATAAAAATAAAAATAAAAACAAAAAGAAACATTTAAACAAAAAATAAAATTAACAACAAATTAGGAAAAGATCTAAAGCAATTTAAAAACAAATTAAAACCAAAATATAGTTTTTTAAAAACTATTAAAAAAAAAAAAAAAAAAGCGTAGTACCACTAAAAATGAAAAAATCAAATTAACAAAAAAAAAAATTAAAAATTTTAAAACTAAATCTTAAATCTTAAAAAAATTTAATTAAAATAAATTTTTAAAAAATTTAAATTAAAAAAATAACAAATCAAGGTAGCCCGGGCAAGGACGCACATAGTTGCGGCCTGGGTGGGCGGAGTTGAACGAGCTCCGCCGTCCGAGGGCCGCACCCCTAGGGCCCTCGGTAGGGTTGCCTCAATTTTTTTTTTTTTTTAAGTTTCTTTAATTTTTTTTTTTCTTAATTTTAAATTGTAATTTAAATCTTTGTATATATATATATATAGATATGAGGTTATGACATATTTTTATGTTTTTTTAAATATACATTTTTATTTACTTCGTGTTGTTTTTTCCTAACTTTTTATTTTTTTGTCTTTTTTCATTGTTTTTATTTTTAAATTTATGTTTTCATTATTCTGTTGTAATCTTAATGTTTTTAGGAGTCACGATAAAAGCTTTTACACCATTTTTTCAAAATGTGGAAAATTTATCCTTTAAAAGAAAGGAGAAGTTATTTCAACGTCAAGGCATCAACACTTTTTGTTTTCCAGGTGTTTTTTGTAGAATTTTTATAGAAAAAATTGGTTTTCACTGCCATTTTTAAAACATGTTGAAAATTAACCCTAGAAAAAAGAAGTGTTATTCCAACATCAACACCCTTCATTTTTGAGGTGTTTTTTACACAATTCTTGTGCAAAAAATTTGTTTTCACTACCATCTTTAAAACATGTTGAAAATTTACCATAGAAAAAAAAAGTGTTATTCAAGCATCAACAGTTTTTGTTTTTAGCACTGTTTGTCATGTTTTTGAGGGGTTTTTTTGGCTAGAGTTCTCATTTTGAGTTTACAGTTCCTATTTCAAAGTTTAAATTGATTAGGGGCAGACAAGTCCTAAGTTGCATTAATAAGTATAGTTTGGAATATATAATTGAACATTTAAAAATGGTGAACACATGGGGAAATTCAAGTCAAGGAGGATCATCACAAGGACCTCCTACAAATAACCCATTAGCATTGTCAGAGCTAGCTCTCATCTTGCATTTCCTAGAAAGAATTAATGAGACTTTAAGAGGGTGCCAAACAACTTAGGTAGAAGTGGAGAACCCCCCATCAAGATTGGGAAATCTTGAGGGATCAAAAGACTCTAATAGAGGGCCTCCAATTGACGACATTACTTGGGAGATCCAAAATGTTAAGCTCCCATATTTTGTTGGTGGTTGTGCCAGGAAACGAGTAGATGCCTAGTTAGAAGGAATCAGAAAATGCTTCACACTAAGAGATTATAGTTCCATTTCAAAGGCTAAAAAATAAATATTCCAACTCAGAGATCGTTCTCTGAATTGGTGGGGTAATTTAGAGCGTCAACTACACCTCACTCCGGACACAGTTACCTGAGAGATATTTGAGAAGATATTCAGGAAAATGTACCTACCAGCATATTATGAAGAATAAGAGGTAGGAGCTTTTCATGCTTTTGTACAGTGAAACCGCACAATAGAACAACATGATATTACATTCATGAAATTGGTCAAGTATGTCTCCTACATGGATATTGATTAGCACCAAGAGCATCATTTCATTTATGGATTGAACCCGAATATTAGGGAAATTTTTTGGATGTGGAAATGTTCCTCAGTTGTAGAAGTTGTTCAACATTCTTGTTATGTTGAAGAGAACTTAGACTTAAAAGGTGGAAACAAAACCATTTATCAACAACAACCAAGGTGTGTGGGAAAGGCCCCTCGTACCTTCTACAGTGGAGGAGTTTTGAGGCCACCTCCATATCAAAATAGGGTTATACCTAGAGCTTCAAAAATGGTGTTTTGAATGGTTTCTAGCGTTGCTTCACTTGCATCTACAAAGACTCATGCAAATCATGGGCAGACACAAGGAGCCACAACAAATTGTAGGGGTATGAGGGGAAGGAGCTCTTTCAAAAGAAATCCACAACATTATGTTCAGAGTCTACCTCACATCACTTTTTGGGGATATCAGGGACCTCATTACTAGTGGAACTATCCTAAGTTAAAAAATGGTAACAACCATAGAGAAGGAAAAGCACCAATGGGGGATGATAGAAGCCACCATCGAATCTATGCAGCTATTGATAACCAACAATTTGAACACCAATCTGTCATGGTAGAAACCTCGGGTATGATAAACAATGTAAAAGTTAAAAAAAATGATTTTGGTGCTACAGATAGTTTCATTTCACCAATTGCATTAGAAAAATGTGGGTTGGAAGCCTATGAGCATGATGACTTTAAACAAGTCAAAATGGCTTTTGGGATAAAAAAAGAATTAGGTCCTAGTGTTGAACACTGTGAGGTGAACCTCAAGGTTTGTATAACTAATTTGAAGGCATACGCTAAAACATTGGGGACGTTCGATGTAATCAGCAGAATGGAATGGATAGAATTTCATTAAGCTTTTCTAGACTGTTTAAAAAAGAAGGTTATTTCTTTAGATGATGAAGGTAGATAAATTGAGATGTGTGCTATCAAAATAAGAGTGTCCCTACAATTCATGTCCATGATGAAGGTAAAATGTTATCTCTGACAAGGTTGTAAACTATATGTGGCCAAGGTTACAAGTGACCAAAAAGGACCCTCCCTAAATCAACACTCAGTTTTGTCAGAATGCAAGGATGTTTTCCCCAAGGAAATGCCTAGATTATCACCTATGAGGGAGATCAATTTCACAATCATCCTAAAATCTGGTGTAGAGCCAATCTCCAAGTCAACC
The DNA here is from genome assembly GCA_000404065.3 of Pinus taeda. Lineage (NCBI taxonomy): Eukaryota > Viridiplantae > Streptophyta > Pinopsida > Pinales > Pinaceae > Pinus > Pinus taeda. The sequence continues at coordinate 119,756 of APFE031589083.1, read as the reverse complement.
TATAGGATCACAACTCTAGAACTTTGTGAGTTGCAGACGTAGTTAAAAGAGCTATTAGGCTTGGGATTTATCAGACCTAGTATTTTAACTTGGGGTGCACTGGTGATTTTCGTCAAGAATAAGGATGGTTCCTTAAGGCTATGCATAGAGTATAGGGTCTTGAATAGAGCCACAATAAAGAATTGGTACCTAATACCTAGAGTAGATGACCTATTTAATCAAATGAAGGGGGCAACATTTTTCTCAAAGATTGATCTACGACCTGGATACCACCAATTGAGGATTAAGGAAGGTGATATCTCAAAAAACAAATTTGAACAAGCTTTGAGCACTACGAGTTTATATTTGTTCCATTTGGTTTGACCAATGTAATAAAAGTATTCATGAGCCTCATGAATGGTGTATTTAGGAACTATTTCAACAAATTTGTGCAAGTCTTTCTAGATGATATCCTTATCTATTTCAAGAATGAAAAGGAGCATGAAGAGCACCTAAGGGCTGTAGTGACTTGCTTAAGGGAAAATAAATTATATGGAAAATTGTTAAAATGTTCCTTCTTTTAGAAGAAAATCATTATCTTTGGCACATGATTTTAGGAGAAGGGATTTTAGTTGACCCAGAAAAGGTAAAGACCATAATGGATTGGCTAGTACCAAAAAATTGTCATGAGGTGCATAGTTTTATGGGGCTAGTAGGTTATTATCGCAGGTTTCTGGAAGGGTTTTTGAGGATTGCAAAACCCATCACAACATTAAAGAGAAAAGGGGTTAGGTATAAATGGACATATGAATGTGACACTGCATTCGCTGAACTAAAGAGGTTACTAGGTAGTGCACCGATCCTTCGAGTACCGAACATGGAAAAATACTTCATTGTCTGCACCAATTCTTCGAAACAATGGTTAGGAGCAGTATTGATGCAAGAAGGTGCAATAATAGCTTCCACATCTAGAAAATTGAGGAAAAATGAAGAGTTGTATTCTACCCATGACTTAGAGTTATCAAAATTGATGCTAGCTTTGAAACTGTGGAGACGCTACCTTGTTGGGAAAATATTTGAGTTAAGAATAAATCATGAAAGCATGAAGCACCTCTTCACTCAAAGGGATTTGAATGCTAGATAAAGGCAGTGGAGTGAATTCATGAGTGTGTATGATTTTTCGATCTCATACATTAAGGAGAATGGGAATGTGGTGGCTGATTCACTAAGAAGGAGGCCACTAACCTTCTCCCTAGTACCCTTGAGGGTCAATATGAGGGAACATTTGTTTGAGAAACTTTTTGAATATAGTTGGTATTTAAAGGTTATATCTACACTCTAGAGTGGGAAGACGATAGAACCAAAGTTTGAGGGATAAGCCTTTGAAGTAGATGGACTATTGAGATTTCAAGGGAGAATGTACATATCTAAGTAAGGGGGTACAAGAAGAACCATCCTTGAAGAGTCACATAGAGCTTTGTATTGTGCACATCCTGGAGTAATGAAGATTTATGCGAACATGAAGAAACCCTTCTTTTGGGCAAGCATGAAGTATGGCATAGTCCATTTTGTCGCCAAATGTCTTTAATGCCAATGAGTGAAGGTTGATCATCGCCATCCAGCAGGATTCCTAAAACCACATGAAATCCCTATATCTAAATGTGAGGACATTTCTATGTGTTTGGTTGTGGTTTTTCCAATCACTTAATAAAGGCATAGTGCTATATTGGTTGTAGTTGATAAATTGACCAAAAGTACCCATTTCATCCCAATGCGAGAAACTTACGGTGTTACTCATGTGGCAAGAGTTTTTATACATGAAGTTATTAGACTACATGTGTTACCCACAAAAATAATTTCTGATAGAGATTCTCGCTTTAGATGTAGGTTTTGGACAAGTTTGTAATGAGCATGGGGGACTTAGTTGAGCCTAAGCACTGTATATCATCTAAAAACAGATGGGCAGATTGAAATAGTAAATCAAGTCATGGAAAACATGCTTAGAATGTATGTCATGGACAATCACACTCAGTGAGAAAGGTACTTACAATTGGTAGATTTTTCCTATAATAACAATTTCCATAGTTCAATCGTGACGCCTCCTTATCAAGATCTATATGGAAGGCCATGCAGGATGCCATTGAGTTTGGAAAATTTAGAGGACCGACTAATAGTTGGGCCAGAATTAGTTCAATAAATGGAGAAACATGGAAGACAAATTCAATAAAGTTTAAACAAAGCACAGGATAGACAAAAGAATTATGTCGATTCTCACAAGACTGATCAAAGTTATGAAGTAGGAGACCAAGTTTCTATTTGTATCCAACCCAACAAAAGCACCATTTGGATTGGGAAGGGGATTAAGTTGTCACCTCGGTTCACAAAAAATTTTAGGGTTAAGGAGAAGATTGGAATAGTTTCCTATCATCTTGTACTACCACCCAATTTTCATATAGGTCATGATGTTTTTCATGTATCTATTTTATGACATTATGTCTCTGATGAATCTCACAAACTGGATTGGAGGGAATTGTAGGTCTCATAAATGTGAACTGTAAGGGTTGAACCATTACGCATATTGGACCATAGGGTTTGACAACTCAAAGGTTTCATGGTGGACCAAGTTAAGGTGGAGTGCGAAAAGTATATACAAGGATTTTTGACTTGGGAGGATACAAAGACTATACATAGTGACCATCCCTCACTTTTTGAGGATCTGTGATGCCCATTTTGACTTAGATAACTACCTTTTCTAAGGATCTATTTGTAGTTCCATGTTATTTAATTTATGAATGCCATGTAATATTGATGCATTTTAGTTGGATAAATGAAACTACTTATCTAAATCATTAGATAGATTAGGTATTGTTGATCAAAATATTTTATGTATGACTTATTTAATGTAGGATTTACATGATGTATGACTTGCTTGGTTATCATTTATCTAGTGTATGCTTATCAGGATTATTATTGTTTAATGTATGTGGATATGATTTATCTAATGAATGACTTATAAAAATTATTATTTATCTAATGTAAGATTTATTTCCAGTATGTTGTTATGAAGTAAAAAATTGACACATGGATACTAGACTTAATAACATGATAATTAAGATCACTTATATATTTTTTTGTTATATACATGCATGAATGAGCACTAACCTACAGATTAGAAATAAACATATGATAACGAAGATCTACTCTTCTGATGGGGGAGTGTTGAGACATCCAATTAGGAATGGTATGATGTGCATTTTTCTATTACATTTTGTATCTACCTGATATGCACTATCATGACATGGGTAATGTGTAAGTGGCAGGTGAAAATACTACCTGACTAGATTATTTGATGACAAGTATCCAACCAACATCGTAGTGTGGTCTATATTAGGGTGTTGAACCTTTTTTTGAGGAGGGGTGGAGGAATTTCCCTTCGTGTAACCTCCAAGTCTAGAATTGTGGGAGGGAAGTGATAGAAACACTCCCTTAGATGCATGATGACGATTTCCAGTTGCCTACCTGGGAAGTTAGGTTGATATAGTCGATGTTTCTACCATATTGGTTTTATCAGTGGTTATATCATTATATTCAATGCCATAGTATATTTCAGTAGATGTTGGATAGGATGGGAGAAAAAGTAGGTTAAGAATGATAGGAGGCTATAGTTTAGTTGGATATTATTAATGGGAAGTCGTATCATTCCTTAAATTACTCAATTTTACTACTATATCTCTCACTATTTTGTTGTGTCTTATTGTTAAAATTCTTTCAAACTCTTTGTGTCATTTTCACTCTAGCTTCGGGAATTTGTTTACTAAAGGATGGGTGAATGTAATGCCCTGCTTGAACATATCAGACCAATTTTGATTAGTGTTTAATTTACCTTCAAATATCAACTTGCAATTATTAAATAACATTGGTATAAACCTACACTTGTGAATCTCTAATTTTATTTTACTAATATGACTTTTATTATTTGTTATTATTCTATTCTTGAATTGTCTTCTCAAATCGACTTTTGATAAGATATTGTCTTCTCCAATTTATTTCTAAATTAGATATCCATATTTCTATTCCGAAACTGTCTTCTCAAATCTACTTTTGAAAAAGATGTGGTCTTCTCCAATTTAATTGTGAAATAAATATTCATATTTCTATCCCCAAGGTATCTTCTCAAATCTACTCTTGGAAAAGATATGGTATTCTCCAATTTAATTATAAATTAAATATCTACATTTCTATTCCGAAGGTGTCTTCTCAAATCTACTTTTCGAAAAGATATGGTCTTCTCAAATTTAATTCTAAATTAAATATCCATATTCTATTCCCAAAGTGTCTTCTCAAATCTACTTTGGATAAAATATGGTAAGGAAAGTCAAGGATATTAAAATAAAGGGATGAGGTGGTAGTCATGACATTAATAATAGGTGGTTGAGGTGGACGAGAGGAAGAAAAATAAAATGGCAAGGAGGATGAGAGGAGAGTGGGGATCCTTTCCCTCTGTTTTGACATTGGAGGATTTTATTTTATGGAGGAATGTAGAAAACGAGAAGGGAGAGAATGGATAGAAAAATGGGAGAACTCAAACTTGGATCTATTGGAGAGTGTTGGTTTTAACACTGACACACTACAACTCATTGGACTTAGGCTCAGAGGGCTTGGAACCTTTGGAGGTTCCCTAGCTAGAAAATCATTCCTAGTTGGTCGAGAAGTAAATTCAATTAGGTAGCCAAGAGGATCATCTCAACTGAGTCAGGAGCATCTCAACCAAGCTATTGGAACATGTATTCTTCCATTTGTTTACTACTTATGTAAATTGTTGCAATGAAATTTCTTACTTGTTTAATATGTTGTAAATAAATTTTATTTCTATATTATCATCAAATAAATGTTGAGCTATAAATTGGTTATTTCCCTTATTATTTCGTTTAAACTAAATGATAAATTTAATTTGGTTAGAAGATCTAGGTTATGTCCTCACAATGGAGTAGTAAGAAACAACTAACTATTTATTTCTCTTCCATTGAGGTCAAGTACAAGGACTTATGTAGTTCAAACTTTCAAGTAATTTGGTTAAGAATAATTTTGAAAGAGATGGGAGAAAATAAGGAAGGGAAAAGAATCATCAAATGTGACAATCAAAGCTCTATCAAACTGGAAAACAACCCAACTTATCATGCTAGATCAAAACATATTGAAACAAAATATCATTTTGTGCAAGAAATAATGTTGTCAAAGGAGATTGATATAGTCTATTGCAAGACAAATTTTAATGTGAAAAATAACTTATTTATAAATTTAGGGGGAGTGTTAGAGATAATAGAGAAATGAATGTTATAGATCGATATATTTTCCAAGTCTTTTTCTAGAATGTGTTTCTTTCCAATGTAAAAGTGAGTTGGAGCTCAATAGAGGACTTTATACTCCAAGTTGTTATGCTTATCTAGTTTATCAATCTAATTGATATATAATGGGACACTATTATGTTTTTGGTGTGTGGTATGCGCATAATTTAATAAAAGCCTCTCATCAGAGTGTTCTATCATTTATCTATTTTCATTCCTGTAATAATCCACTGAAAGGACTTGGAAAATTTTAAACTTGAGTCGAAGTTGTTAAATGACTTAAGTTTCGTTAATTATGTATTATGTATACTTGGTTAATTATGCATTTTGCCTGCATGGTTAATTATGAAATATGTCTTCTTAGTTAATTATGAATTGTGTCTGAATGGTTACGACCAATAGGTGAAATATAAATATGCCATTGCCACTTGGGAAGTTGAAAATTCCCCTTCTATTCAAAGACATTTAAAGAAAGAGGAACAATAGTTAGTTACTTCCAAGGAGCAGGGAAGTGAAAAAAAATAAATAAATAAAATGTGTTGTTCTTTTCCAAAAGAAAGAAAAAAAATCAGGCTGAAGACAGATGTCTATGAACCATCAATGAACTATGGGAGAGCTTACAAGGGTCATGGAGAGAGATAAATACGATTGAACCAATTAAAATTCTCATTCCTTTTTATGGAACCGTGGGAGGAAAATATAGTGATTGTATGATCACTAGTGGGATATAATTGTTGGTGTAGCTTTCCCATTAAGTACATAGATGCTTGAGAATGGAACCTGAGAAATTGAAACCTAATGAAAGAGTTGCTTTTTGACTAGAAAGGGAGTTTTTTCTCTGGTCAAATTGGATAATCATCCAATTTATGGTTGGGAGGTTGAAGGTCTTGGCTTGTAAATCATAGAAAAATTGAGGTGAGTTTTCCTATTTAGAACATAAGAGTATAGACTATAAATGTGAGACTAATATTATTTTCTTGAAGAAAAAGAAAATTATGAAATTTGGGAAAATAACCTATCATATTGCAAGGTTACTGATTGATGAAGAAGACTGTGGCTGAGATAAAAACCTAGAATTCGTAAGTCAAGGAAAGATTGAGAAGAAATATAAAAAAAAAATTATTCTTTTTTTCTTTTTGCGTAAGGGTTGAAGAAGTAGTTATTTTTTCTATATGTCAGAGTTGACCTTTTGAATCCCTTTTAGGTAAATGAAAATTGTTTTGTATGTTTATAAATTTATTGGCTAAATTCTCAAAACTGTGGGTAGGATTATTATCTCCACACATCAAGGAGGCTTTAGTGCTTTGTTATCGGCTTGAGGCAAACTAGTTAATGCAATCATCAAGCTGGAAAAATAAAAGAAAAGGGCAAAAGTAACAACCGAGTATACGATAAATTTTGCATAGATAACTCATGACTAGACTTTTAATAGAAGGAAAATTACATTAAATCTTTCCTCCCATTTTTTCAGTTGTAATACTGCACTTTTAGGTTTGCACTAGATAATTAACTCTGTAAAAAGGAAATAAGAGAGAATATTTAGTACACACTGAGGTATGTAGAAGGGAAATAAATTTCCCTACTAGCAGTAAAACTATACACATTTATTTCTATTGCTTGAACATATAAATGAGAAAAACAAATTTGCTATTATTTTGCATGAAATAATCTTGTTGCTAGAGGGGAAATAAAATAATCAATGAATATAAGAAAAACTTAGTACTCAAACTGAAAGATATTTATACTAGGATAGAATAACCCAAACTTGTGTGCACTAAAAATTTTGTAACACAACAGACGCTTCAAGAAAGCATAACCATGAAGATTACCATTTTCTTTTCTGGTAGAAGAAAAAATAACATGTGGATAAGACCAATTTTGAAGGAATAAAAACTAAGTCTATTATTTTATGATTAAAGAACACAGTAATAAAAGGTTATAGTGTGACTTGGATTGACACACTCAAATGGAGAGTCCACTCATTACATAAGAATGAAGTATGTATATAGCAAAGTATAAATAGTTGAGTCAAGCCCATTTTTTTTTTAAACATGTCAGAAGAAGTTACAATTCCTTTATCACCCTAATAAAAAATGTACACAATTCATGAGGAGGTTGAAACTCCAGCCCCCTAAACAATAAAATAAGGACTTCCATTATAAATCATAATTTTTTTCCCTCTTGAGGTAGATTTGATAGGGTTTAAGAACCCAAAAGACAATTTTTAAGCTCACGGTAAGAAAGAGAGGCATTGAAGGGAGAAAAAACTTGGAAGAAAATCAGTTGTGCTATCATGTACCCAAGTGTATGAATTTTAAATTGAAATGGATTCCTCTGTGGATCAGACAAACAGACAACCTATCGAACGATTAGTTATCATCTAATGGAAAACATACCCAAATACTCAATGCCTATCTACATCTAAAAAAAAATGCAATGGAAAAGTAGGTAATACGAGAAATCAACTCTGGCATAAAGAAAATAAAATATTTTTGGTACCTGTGTGCAACTTTCAAATGGGAGAGACACAAAACAATAACACACACAAACCATAAGAGTTGCTTCTATTCTCTATTGATCACACAAACTTGATTTATTAAATGAACGCAGTGAGGGCTATTTAAACGTTTTTCAACTAGTGACTCACCTAAAATAAATTCACATCCACACACACTCTAAATTCAACTTTTCCCAAAATATAAATTATTTCGAACTCATTCAACTTGAATCAGTTAACAAACTCTCCTAAATTTAGTCGACTCTAGCACGCAGGAGTAATTACAATTTCTAACACTTTCATTTTGGCACCCACTGCTACACGGACCCTTAATAGTCACCTGATAGAGAGTCAAGCTCAGCAAGTAAACATATAGAATGATCATCTGGGATTAAATATAAAATAAATAGACCTTCTAAGCCTAGAGATAGCTTGTAATATTCAATAATACTTTGCCACAAAAATAATGGGTTGCAAGAACTATCCATAGGGCTTAGGGAGATTGAAACAAGAGTGGGGAATTCCAAGAGTTAGTGGTGTGAAAAAAATTGATTTACTAAATGGAAACAAAACAAAAAAATAAATTAGTTGTTATACAAGAAAATGACATCCTCATGAGCTCAGAGGAGAAATACATTCTGGTTAAAGACATGTCCTAATTCACAAGCCTATTTTCCAAGTTAATTCTCCCTAGGAACTAGTAAGAAGAGTTAGAACACTCCCTATGCATGAGCCAGGGGCGTTAGACCCTAGGGTAGCTCACTATTTTTCCCAAGGGACAATGTTAACCAAGTTTTGTGCGATTCCAGAGGTCAAAGAGTAGGTTGACTAACTCGCATTCCACGTTCCACTCAAACGTCATCCTAAAAAGCAGGAAACATCTACTTTCGACCTGTCTAAGGATATTTCTATTCCTAATAGAGTCTAATGGAAGGGGAAAGAGAAATAAATCAAGAAAACATCCTAGCTTTTTCCCAAGGGAACTCATGAGAGAGTTGGCAAGGATAAGCCTCTCATCATCTATATATTGGAGGCTTGGGCATTATGAAACGGGTCGAAGGGTTGTCAAATGATTGTTGAAACCTTGTATGAGATATAGTTGTTTTGTTGCCAAGAGGTTAAGAAGCGAAAGAGAGAAAGGAGTTGGAGGATTAAAGGGAGATTGATTCACTAGATGGTTGTAATCATTCTTTCCAATCTAATAATATCGATGTCTTGTTGTGTTGTCTACTTGATGGTGTTAATGTTTTGCTTATTTACATGTTGATTCAGTACCATAGTTTATGAGTAGCTTAGATGCATGTTGTTTTCATATCTTTTTGTATTAATGTTTTGTTTATTACAGTTCATATGATGTATTATTACTCTTCATCTCTTTTATAGGTAAGTGTTGATTTAGGAGCTAGAAAAGGGGTCTTTCATTCTACTACATTGGGTTCTCTAGCAAGATTGCATCAAGATATGAGGTAATCTCTCCTTTTTAGATTTGATTATCATGCATTGATATTGATATGTGTATGATTCTTTGTATGACACAACACTGGAATGTGAGACAACGTAGCCTACCTTCGATTGCATCTCCATTAGGTATTTTTCGTATTGGTTATCCCTTTCGAGATATCGGACCCAAGTCAAGGACTCAGGAATCCTACACACATAGCATACTGCCTACGACCATGTCCCCCCCAGTAGTGTTTGTGATCTGAGGGAACCATAGTGGCTAGCATTTTACAGGGACGAACATAAGGTGAACTAGGCGGGTTTCCCTAGTACCTAACCAGAAGAACCTACTCTGTCTTCCATTTTTTGGAGGTTTCTCATATTCACAAGAGTACTTGGGCCCTTAATCTAAGGTTCAGGTGAAGCTCAAGAGTAATCGTAATTATGCATTTGTCCAACTCTCTCTTTTAGCCATTGTGATACTAGGTTTCATATCCATCAAATGATGGTTATTAGATAGAGTCATATCCCCTAATTGCTTGTTGATTTACTTTTAGAGTATTTATTTTTTCTTTTTTAAGTGATGGTTTATTATCACTGAGACTATAATAAATATCACTATAATTTTTTTTGATTAAATATATCGATCACCATTGCTACATATGGCACTCATCGTTAATCTTGGTGACAACAAGGTCTTCCTCCATTGAGTGTGGAGGATTAGCCAAGCCTTGGTGATCTAGATTATTCCTCTTTATGAAATTAGTCTCCAGCGTTGGACCCTGAATCAAGTAATAGCTCCTAGGATACTATACTACCAGAGGAATTTTACACTGAAGGATTTACATCTCCTTATAATCCTCCCCTCACTAATCCTTTAGGACCAATATTGATTCAAGTAGCACCTTTACCTACCATGTCCTCGACTGTACCTACATCCACCATTACCCTAGCAACTAATGGGTCATGTGATTTTGTGGACAACTTTGGTCCACACTCCCTTCCCCCACTGATAGTTAGTAATACATAGCTGATTGGTTACCCCACTATCCAAACTATGCCAGGTCCGAGAAACTTAGTTACACCTACTATGAGTGGAGATGAATACATGCTAGTTTCTGACCCTTTTGTGTCTGCTCCTCAACCTTCATCTATCGCTTCAAAAAACTATTAGCACGAGTCCCTTAAGTAATCCCTTTGGTTGGAATTCTCTGTTAAGTTCAAATCCACAAGCTCAAATAGTAGGGGATAATTTTCCCGACATGCACATACTGGTATGGGGAATTACCATACCTCCTCGGCCTATAGGACAAGCTGGACCATCATTAATTGACATAAATCATCCAAGTGGACTCTACCCCAGTTTTAGTCATGTGCCTATGGCCAACTACATGGCCAGGGGGATCTGCCAATCTAGTCCCACTCAATCCATTTGAGCAACCCCTCCTCAAGGTTAATTGATTGAAGGGGGGAATTTTTATCCGGGGAGAAATCAAGCTTATATACCCCAGCCTAACATCCCATATGGAAAAATACCCTATATGACTATTCCACCACTGCAAGGAAATTATTATCCAGCAAACCCTATGTATCTTGTTGGTAACAATATGATGGGAGGACCCCTAGGTTCTTCAGGTCATTCGTCATCACCTTGGTCAGACTCGTGGACACCCAACACTTTGCCTATTTTGGCAACACTCAATATCCTTGATCTATATAAACTGACTAATGAACCCATCTACCATAACTTGCATTAGCCCCCAATCCCACAAAAAATACCTTTTGACATCCAAAAAATTGAAGGAAAACAAGGGGATCATCCAGGTACACACATCACCACCTATCATCTATGGTGCATATCAAACTCCATGGTGGATGATAGTATCTAGCTCTGGCTTTTCACCTACACCCTTACTGGAAATGCCACCAAGTGATTTGTTGAGTTACTACAAGCGTTAGTTAATACCTTCAGCACCTTGGCAATGGAAATTTTAAAGCACTTTTAGTTGCCTATCCGCTACGAAACCAGGACAAAACTTCTTACTACCTTGCACCAAGACACCTCCACCTGCATCTCCGATCACATTCATGATTGGAGATGGAGGAGGAGGCTAGTCGAGTCCCCCATTATAGACTATCCATTAGAAGATTGGTTTTGTAAATCTCTTCTTCCTCAAATAGCTAAGGATGTTTCCTTACATGGTGCGGTCACTAAAGACTAATCCATTCGTTGTGCCAACACTTATATTTCATTCATTAACAGCATGGCACATTATATGATGTAACCTATAATGTCCTAGGAAATTCAAATACTCCCACTACTTAGCAACACAGGGTGCACACTAACTATATCGTGGCACTACTTTCGAAGCTGTTGTAAAAAAACTTAGCGACCATGTTTCCCAGTTGTCTGTAAACACCACTACATCTACCCAATCAGCTACTCTTCCAATCGATCTGATCAAATCTGTGCAGTCTACACAAAAACCCAGTGGAAAGAAGAAGAAGAACAAGAAAAATACTTCTCCTTCTAAAGAGAATCCCGCTATGCAATGCAACCCCAAGCATAAATCTATTGCAATATTTGACAGTGGAAATGACAAAGTTTCCAAGTTCCCTTGTAGAATATGTGCGGAAGACCATATGACGCACTAATGTTCACGTATCTAAGAATGCACAGATCTTCTTACTCAAAAGGACACTGGTGGGACCCAAGGATTCCTACATAACCCCTTCCCTACTCAACAACAACAACATCTTATTGCAAACCTGCCTCAACCCTTGCAAGTTGGCAATAGTAGTTCAACCCATCCTTCCTCTAGGGAAGGATAATTGACCATTTACACCTTTGAAATGATTGATCTTCAAACATGAACGAAAGCATATGGAGCTCAAGTCTCTAATGCTCACGGAGTTACCTAGATCTCAAACAAACCGCCACCTAACGATATTCATATCAAAAGGCCTATTGTTGATCTTCTAATTCGCCAACCAAAAGGGGAAATTCAACACACAACACATAATATATCTGCACGTGCTACCGAGAACTACAGTATTGTATAAGATTTGGCACAAGCACCGTCAAATATGTCTGCACTTGAAGTATAGCAAACTTGTCGAGTGCAATGAAAAGCATTCATTTTGGCTATTAGTGGGGTTGATTCTCAGGATAGCATGCTAGCAATATTTGACACGAAGAAATTTAAGCCTCTCCTTTCCCATCAACTTGCATTTCAGGTGAAATTTTTTTTGAAAGGCAAAGGTGTCCACAGAACCGTCATTGATGAAGACGCTTCAACCTTCGTCATGCCCAATTCATACTGGCTCACCTTAGGTTCTCCAACCCTCTCTCCACCATTGAATTCCCTAAAAGTGTTCGGTGACCACACCTTCATCCGAAATGGCTACGTTGATAACTACCCCATCACTCTAAGTGGGAAAACTTTAACGGTGGACATTGAAGTTATAGATCATCATGCCAACTATAATCTTCTTTTGGGTAGCAGTTGGACTTATTCCATGACTGGAATTATGTCTTTGGTATTCCACCTCATCCTCTTTCCATTGGATGGGAGAATTGTCAAAGTGGAATACTTGTCCTTCTACACCCTAGATTACCCCCCGTTGCCTAGTGAGACTATACCTTTAGTGGGTGGCATACCTAAGTCTTACGTCAGTGTCAATACTGGTAGTTTGAAGGGTTCTTCCCTATTCTATTTTTTTCCACTATCGCTGCTAGAGTTTCCACAAATGGTTTCTATGGTCTCCACTATTCCTCATGACGCAATCAATCCCTAGATTCTCCCATCCCCTTCACACATTAACTCTTATGGAGAAAAAATGTCATTGTCACTAGTCAAATTGGCTTATCAAGCCATTCTATCTACATCAGATTCCCCTGTCACTTTAGTCATGACCAATGGTACCATCTCCTCTACCACAAATAATCCCTCTAACGATATCCTCAATCAGGACGTAGCTTTAGATCAAGCTATTTGAGATATCGTGTGTTTAGAGGAAAAACCTTGGGAAAAATCTGACCATCGTGTTTCGATATCTGATTCAAATGTGACCCCTATAGAAATCATGTCCTTTGAAACTCCTAAGGTTATCCCTCAATTTATACAACCATCCAAACTTTAGAGTCATAAGTTAACATGGGACATATTTCAAAGAAAATTCTCATTGATATCTCACTCAAGACAGGCATCGTGGAAAATATACAAATTGGAGCCAATTGTAATCCCGAGGAAGTTGTAAGCTTCAGCTTCCTTTTCAAGGAATCTTGTGATATATTCACTTCCAGGCCCATCCACCAAAGACTCTGATGAGTGCACCCCCATAGAATTGTAGCCATCAAGACTAAGGTGGAAAAATTATTATGTGTTGATTTCATCTACCACGTTCGCTTGATAGAATGGCTTTCCAATCTACTTCCTATAGATAAAAGATAGGGTACCATCTAGCTCATTGTTGACTACCATGATTTGAACTTTACATGTCCAAAATATAATTATCTGACCCTGTTCATTGACCATATAATCGACAATTTGTGGTAGTTGCAAATCCTTCTCCTTTATGGATGGCTTCACAGGCTATAACCATATTGCCATAAAACCTGTGGATTAGCACAAAACAACCTTCATTTTCCCTTGGGGAATAATTTCATATAGAAAACTCACATTTGTTCTAAATAATATGGGAGAAACCTTCCAACAGGCCATCGACTATGCATTTCATGGTATCAGACACATTGTTCAAGCTTACTTGGACAACCTCCTAGCCCATTCCAAGAAGTGAACCCAACGCCTAGTTCATCTCAAAGCAATTTTTCTTAGGTGCAGGTTTTATAACATACATCTGAATCTGCACAAATTTGTATTCTTTTTCAAGTCTGGATGACTACTTGGTTTCATTGTATCCAAACACAAGATTAGGGTTGATCCCGATAAGGTAAGGGAAATTACTCAATTTCATGTGCCACAATCCATTTTACAGCTTCAACATTTGCACGGGAAGGAAAACTTCTTACGATGATTCATTATGAACTATGCTCAGATGACGAAAGGGTTTATCTGCCTACTAAATAAGGGAGTACCATACATCTTGGATGATCAAGCCCAATTATCATTTGATGCCTTGTAATAGACACTTATATCATCCCCACTTCTTAGTGCTCCCAACTATTCCCACAAAATTATCCTATAGTTGTCAACCTTACCATCCTCCATTGGTATGATGTTGGTCCAAACCCATGATGATCTTACTGAGCATGTGATCTATTATCTCTCAAAAAGCCTGGCTCAGCTCGAACTCTGATATTCACATGTGGAAAAGGTATCCTTAGTAGTTGTCTTTGTTTTCAATTGCTTCTGGCACTATATACTTTTTCCATAGACTACTGTCATCGTCTTGAAGAATACCACGAGACACATTTTATCTTGATAGGTCTGTTATCACTCAGAGTTTTCTCTAGAAGTTATTAGAAGAAAGAAAATCACCAAGGTAACCACAAACCAACTTTTGGGCATAGGCTCTAGCCAACCTAAGCTCAAAGGGGGCTCTCTCTATATAATTTAGCTTTGTTTGTTGTGATTTTAGGCTAGTTCTGAATGTTCAGGGGGTTTTTCATTTGTATTAAAGATTGGATGGTGGGATTCTTTAAACAGATGGATAGAATGATGTCTATATACCATTGGGATATGGAGTCGAAAAAAGGGTAGTAGGATTGAATCAACTCACTGAAGGGAATGTTTAAAGGGCAAGATAGCTGAGTAGAGTGCAGGTCTTAGGGCTAGGGGGTGAAAAGGTTTTAACCAGGGTGAGAGAGAAATTAAGAATTCTCAGACCAGGATTGAAATGAGGAACAAAGGGTAATTGAAAAAAAAGGGTAGTTAAGAATCCTTGGCTATAGATTATAAAGAGACAACCTAAACTAAGAAGAAATTAAAAATTCCTTAACTTAGATATCAGTAGAAAACATGTATTTGCCTAACTGTTATAACAGAGTGTAATTAACAAATTCTTAGATAATACTCTAGTTATAGTATTCAGATTTAGATAAACATTATGGAAAAGGTTTAAGAAATATAACAACAACGTGAAAAAATACTTGTATGCACTTCGCTCAGCACATGAATCCTTTGAAATATCTGGTCTTTATTCATCAATCCAGCTTGTTGGCTCAGTCAATGCTCCAATCGCTTTAGAGTATTTTGATGATCAATTCTATAGAAATGTCTAAGAATCCACCCTACATACATATAATTGTGAAGTATTTATACTAAAGTTTTATTACGAAATATCTCAAACTAACTTGAGATTTAATCTAGGAAATACAAATATCTTCTTGCAGGAAGATAGAGAAAACTAGTGAACTGACTGTCCCTTTTATTGTGGTATTTTTGGCCTTTATGGTTTGGTTTTAGACCCTTTATGCTCTTTGTTATTTGAATTATCATGCTAGAAGCTTCAATTACTTTAGGCTTTCCCCTGATACTCTTTGATCTTTATCCTTTACCGTGTTTTAGTTTTACTGTACATTTTAACCTTTTACTGTGTGTTTCAATAGTAAATTATTTATCTTTTATGTGTATCAACATTGGGTAGTGGATATTGGTCAAGTTTTTGTATGTCTTATACGTTTGTCTTCTATCTGCATACTCGCTCTGGTTCCTCTCTTTTGATAGTCAATGCTCTGTGTGAATGATTTCTTCTTGGCTCTCTGTGTAATTGTCTTCTTCTATGTTCTGTGTGTAATGGTTTTCTTCTTCTGAGTATAGCCTTTCTAATAGGTTTCCTATTGAGTCTTGGAGTAAACAAGTTCTGCGACTAGTATCAGAATTGTTTATCCAAGGTCTAGCCTTCACCTAATTACCTACTAAATGCAACAATCATTAAGAAAACATAGGTGGGTTGGAAAGGCACTTGATGGCTTTGTTTGCACAGGGATGCTTAAGCAAGGAGTTGTAGTAGTGTTTTGGACATAAATGGAGGTGGAATTGCGTTGCAGAGGTTCAAGGTGGCGCTGAAGGGGTTAATGGGTTTGATCTGTGAAATGGGAGAAAGGCATGAAAACGAAGGTTTTCGAGGTTTTAAGCTTAACGGGAAGCTTTTTAAATATGGCACGAAAATTCATATTATGGATAGTAACAAGTTTAACGGGTTGGCGGGGAGGCAGTATTAGAGTTCGTCACACTCCTTATTGGGCGAAGGCTATTTTTAGGAGGGGTCACTCGATATACTCTAGAGCTTGACATGTTGCCATCAGGGGGTCGGTGAGAACCACTTTATCAGGCAGGTAACATTTAGCCATCAGGTGCGGCCGGTATGGATATGGACCATTAGATGGGCGGGATGTTGATCGGATGACATTCAGGGATGGGAAGCGTGAGGGTGATAAAATCCTGGGCTTAGGGTGGGCCCAAAGCTTCAATCCTTGGTGGTATGTGATTTATTTAAGGTTTTAATCACAGGTTAAAATGATTGGTGAGGCTTAATGAAGTTATAACTCAACTTTGGGTAAAGGTCGGGCATTGGGTGAGCCCGATATGGCTGCACATCATCAGATTTGAGCGCGGATGATGAGCTAAGGGGTAAGCGTATAATTTTTATTAAAACTAAGGGTTGGGGGTATTTACATAGGGATTTATCTAATATATAGGAAAATGGTTTCATCGTGGATTTATATAATAAAGTTAACAATTAATATGAAATGAGTTGGGCAGGGTGAGTATTTCCTTCAATAAAAAGTTAAAGTGTAATATTTGCGCACTTCACTTTACAATTAGCATAAAGAGTTTTTTGTGGGTTTCTGGGTGAAAATGGATTTACATGGGGGGTTTTCACTTTTCCTAGGCAAATGATGTTTAAGCATATGAAAAGGGGTTTTCTTAGGGTGATGAAGGGAGAATGGATTTTATGAAGGGGATTCTAGCACTTGTGTCCATATGTCATTAAGCCGAGGGTATAGTCCCACTAAAAGTCATAGAAATGCTATGAGCCTCTTTGACTTGTAGGATTTAAAGCACTAGAACTTGCTTGTGGATAGGAAATTAGTAAGTATAGGGGAAAAAATGAATGAAGGGAAGTTAATCACATTAAATTGTAAACCTTTGTTTTTTGCTTCATAGTTGATCATACATATTGAAATATGTGTCTAAGCATGATTCATGTGTTTTGATCCAATAAACTTTGTAGTTTAGAAACCTTTCTTCTACTTACCCTTTTCTTACCATAACATGTTTTCTTCATTTATTTGGGTGCATTTAGGCTAGAAAACCCTGATTCTATTTTTCTTTTATGAAGAAAACTATTTATTTCTAAACTTATATCATCCAAGGGCTCGGATTAATCTTATGAGCTCCTTTTATTTATCTACCTTTCTATGGTCTGCCACGATTAAACTGTTTGGTCAGCTTTTATTCTCTAACTATAGACATGAAATTCAAAGCATGAAATAATCAATATTAGACAGTTTGATTACCATGGATTGTGCCATGAATAATAAGTTGCACAAAATCATTATTATGCATAAAAGTAAATAGTAGTGGCACTTAGACTTGCACACTTTTATGGCCTCTTTTTGTTTTTTGGGTTCACATATTTTCATTTTTTGACCTTCTCTTATTCTTTTATCCTTTGTTTTTTCTTTTAGGACATACCCTCTTTACATTTTTTTTATTTTTTACTATGGAAAACATTTGCAGAAAGCAAATATATGTACAATATTACAAGGCTTAACCTTAGTCATTCAAAATTATGACTCCTATTGGTATAGGAACCTAATAGTGGCCCCACTTGGGGATGGCATTTCCTTGTGAAATGTCAAGAACTCTAGAGATTAGTAGCCTTTGAATTGTTGTTGATGTTGCCTTGCAAAGTGTCCTTCTATGAATCTGCATTATTAATACTTATGATAGTGAATATTTTAAAGCATAGGGCCTTCTCTTCAGGCTTTGACTTCAAAGATAATTATCCAATCCAAACAAGACTTTTGAAAATATAATATGTACAAATGGGAAATGAAAATTAGTAACTAGGTTGAAAGTAATGTTTTAGCATTCGACCATTCATCGACCCACCTTTTGCATATGTACCATCAATTTCACTCAAGAAGAAAGCATTATTTCCTCCATAAGAATAAATGACATAGGGACCTTTCCATAGGAAATCAAATTTCCCATGTTTTCCTTTGTCTTCCTTCCTTGAATCCCACTTGATCACTTTGTCACCAATGTAGAAATCTTCTTCCTTGGTTCTCTTATAAAAAATCTTCTTAATATTTTCTTGCACAACTTGAGACCTAACATAGACCTCTTCTCTTGTTTTTTGTAGATGAATAGCTTGATTGATACTTATTTGGATACTATTTGGTTCAACTTGCATTTCTTGAAGTATCTTCATTACTGGTACTCCCAAAGAGGATGGTAAAATAGCTTCCATTCCATAAACTAGTTGATAAGGAGAAGTACCAATTGATTTCTTACTAGTCAATCTGTCTGCCCATAAGGCATTGACTAGCTTATTATTCAAAGTTTTCTTATTATCCTCTAGTAACTTCTTGATGATGTTTACTAGGCTTTTGTTTGAGGATTCTACCAGTCCATTACCTTGAGGGTAATATGTTGTAGAATGGCCAAGGGTGATAAGGTATTTATTGCATAAATCTATCATTCTTTTGGATTTAAAGGCTGCTACATTATCAGTAATGAGCTTAGTTGGACATCCAAATATTGATAGAATATAGGTTTCAAGGAAGGTTATGATAACAATATCTGTGGCTTTCCTAGATGGTATGGCCTCTATCCATTTTTTGAAGTAGTCTGTGGCTGTGAGGATCCATTTGTATTGGGAAAAGGAGGGTGGGTGAACTTCACCAATGAATTCTAAACCCCATCATTGAAAAGGTATTTCAGTAGAGATTGGCTTGAGGGGTAAAGGTAAGAGTTTTTTCTCCCCCTCAAATATTTGACGTTTGTGATAGGAGGTCACATATTTTTTGACATCAGCAAACAAGGTAGGCTAGTAGAAAGCAACTTTAAGGATTCTATCTGTAGTGGTTTTCCAATAAGGTGTCCTCCAAAGTCACCTGCATGAAAATTTTGTAAAATTTTGTTAGATTATTCTTTTAATAAGCAATTTAGAAGAATACCTTCATGATCCCTCCAAAACAAAATAGTGTCTAATATACAAAATATTAAGGATTTCATCTTCAAAAACCTGCTTTTAGTCCTAGATAGTTCAGGAGGAGCTTGTAAATTCAGCAAAGCATAAATAATATCAACATACCAAGGTGATTCAAGAATGGCCTGGCTGATTAGTGGAGTCGCCATCTCCTCTTAATTATCTATTGTTGCAATAAAGTTTATATCCAAGGCCTGACAGTTTGACTCAGCCATGAGCTTGGCTAAACCTTGGCCCTTGATTAACTTATTAGGTTTGATTTCTATATCATACTATAAAATAATAGCAATCCACATTCCCCTCTTTCCATCAAGACCACCGTGAGTTAGGATGTCTTTAACTACTGAATTAGGAATGTAGGCTACTATATAAGAATATAAGATGTATACCCTAAAAGCCTTAATGGCTTTTACTAAAGCCAAGGTCTATTTTTCCATTATGTTATATTTCAAAGGGGAATCTCTCGGGACTTTGCTGAAGAAAGCAATGGGTTGTTCATAGCCCTGGTCATTTTTTTGTAATAGAGTTGTAGCTATTGTGTGCTCAGAAGTAAAGGGAAACAAGAGGAAATCTCTGTCAAATTTAGGACTGATTAATACAGGTGCTTTAGTTAAGGCTAGTCTAATGTCTTCAAAGGATTTTTTAGCCTCAACAGTCCATTTTATGGTGGATTCCTTTTTTTTCATGTTGTTTAGTGATTTAATTAACTCTGCTAGAATAGATATAAATCTTCTATGAAAATTATTTTTTCCTAAGAAAGCTTGTAATTCTCTAATGTTCCTAGGGTGTCTTATTTGTAATATGGCTTCTATTCTTGCAGGGTCTATTCTTATGCCATCTTTTGAAATTATGTGACCTAACAACTTTCCTTCTTCTAACCCAAACAAGGACATTTTGGGGTTTAAGGAGATACCAAACTTCCTACATTTAATAAAAACTTTCCTTAGATGATCCAAATGTTGATTGTCAGATTTTGAAAATACAGTAATAACATCTAGATATATCAAAAGGAAATCATGAATTTATTTTTCAAAGCCTATATCCATAGCCCTCTGGAAAGTGGCTCTTGCATTCATTAGCCCAAAAGGCATTTTCACATACATAAATGTTCCCCAAGGAGTAGTAAAGGCATTTTTGGGTTGGTCATCTAGATGAACTAAGATTTGATTGTAACTAGAAAACACATCCAACAATGGGATTCTGGTTGATCCAACTACTCTCTGTAAAATGTGATCCATTTTTGGGAGAGGGTAATTTTATTTTAGTGACACTTTGCTGAGGTTTCTGAGATCCACATAGAGTCTGATCTCACCAGTTTTCTTTCTAGTTGGCACCAATTTTGAGACCCAATCATAAAATCTAATTAGTGCAATTATTTTCGCATCATACATCCTTTGAATTTGTTTTTCAATTGCAGGTAATAAGACATGATTAATCCTTATAAGTTTTTGTTTGAAAGGCTTTTGATTTTATTTAATAGGAATTGTGTGTTGGATGATGCTGGTGTCATAGGATTTAAGGTCGTCATAACTCCAAGCAAAGACATCTCAAAATTCTTTCAACAACTCAATGTATTTCACTTTTTCAGTTGGAGGTAATGATTTTTAAAGTTTGATCAATTTAGGATTTTCTTCAATGCCTATATTACATTCCTCTATATCAGACCTTAAAGGTTCCATTTTAGGTTTCTTTGGAACAACATTTGAATCAAATAAATCTTCCAGAGGGGTTAAACCCTTTGGTAAGAACTTATCCTTCGGATTAATTACTTCGGTTTCTTCAGTTATTGCTTCATCAATCTCCATTACCTCTAAGTTATCTACATCTAATTTGGTAAATTTATTTGGGTTAAATATATCTAGTTTGTCACCTTCTATCTCATTTATTTCTATCTTATCCTTAGTGTCAAGATCTATTGATGTATAAGTATCTATAGTGTTATTTGCAAACTCATCTTCTGAAAGTAAAAATTTATTTATCTGTTTATCATTACAAAATATTTGCCAATTCTTAAGATTATTTGGAATTGCAGGTTTGTGCCTAACTTCAATAGTGTATTGATAGTTATGTTGAAAGGGTAATTTCCAGGCGTTGGCAAACATTGCTAAACTATGGCCTTGCATGTTATGTTTTCTAGGAATTACTACAAGCTTTGTTTCTAAGAAATTGTTAAGTATTTGTACAATAGTATCTCTATAACAACTTAATCTAGGGTATTTAGTCATATATACAACATCAATATGTTTTACAATTAATTCAGAGTCTCCCATGACAGAAACTCTTTTAGCTCCTAGATTCCTAACTAACTTAAGACCTAAAATTAATGCTTCATACTCAACTATATTATTAGTACATTTAAAAATCAATCTATAGGCATGGCCTTTTGAGTAATTGTTCTCCAAATTATATATCCAAACTCCTACTCTTGCTCCCAACCTCTTGACTGATCCATCAAATTTTAAATTCCATAATATCTCATGATCATAATTTTCACTATCTGGTGCAACAAACTTTTCATCATTCACAGCAATTTGAGCTTCCTGTTCATTGAATAGTTCTGTAGTCTAGTTAGATTCATTTTGTGTATAAACTGCAATTTCTTTTGGTTATGCATTATTGTTGTTTAAAAGTTCTTCTTGTGTTTGATTAGTATTATACAAGATAAAGGAATGGATATCTGAGTGTATGGAGTAGATAGGAAAGTTTTGAGGCTGATACTAGCTACTTACCATATATTTCATTAAGGTTTCCCGGTATAGTTTATTAGGTTGTCCAAAAATAGAGATTGTTGCATATGACATCTCTAGTTGTAAAGATCCCTGAAGTTTGGCTCCCCATGATCTGGATAACAACATGCCATACTTTGGTGGGATGCCAGCAACTACAATATCCATAAGGATGCCTTTGGCAGGATATTGGACTAAGGTAACACACAGGTCTTTAATCAATCCTAGACACTTTACCTAACTCGAGTCAAATGAGGATAAGTCTTTGTAAGGTCTTGTAATGTCTAGGTTCAATTTCTCCATTACTAATTTGGGCATTAAATTGTGGGAGGCGCCAAAATCCAACATTGCATTGTGTATAATTTTGTCATGGGTACTAAGGCTAATGAAAAGGTGGAACTCCTACTTCTGATGGTTTGCCATTAACATGTGGAGCAAATATGAGTTCTGGTTGGCCATCAAAGAAGTTAACTGAATCCTCATTTTAGCGATGTTTAAGGTCTGGTTTATCTGTGATTTATAAGGTTCATTCTTGATTACTTCTGTTAAAGGAACTAAAATATTTAGCTTTTCTATCTCTATCCACCAATTAAATGGCAAAGGGAATTTTTCTGTTTCAAGGTTTTGAGTTTTTGTAGTAGGAATTTGAGTAGGATTGTCTTCTTTTTCTTTATTGGGAATCTCCTTATGTGGATTTTCAAATCTGATGTTTTGAGCTTTGTCCAGTGGTTCCTTAGGTGGGATTGAAGTGGATGGCTGATTAGGAGAAGGTTGATCATAGGTTATATCAACAATTGTGGGACAAGAAGTATTTGGGTTCTACCTATGGAGAATTGGGAGGATCTTTGAAATAGGGGCTTCTTTTATTTTCTTGGGTTGATTTTGTGATGTTTTCATAGTTTGGACAGGGACATCAACATTCTTTTTTATTCTTAGATTATATTACTTATGAACTTCGAAGATGGCAGAGTTATATTCTTGTTTATAATCAAATGATTCCCCATATAGTACGTGTAATTGTTGCAACATATACAGTTCCTGCTCATCTTGGGTTAGAAAAACATTATATTCATCATTTATTCCCATTAGGTTAATTTGTGTGTCATTCTCTGGATATTCTGGATGGGATGTCTCTGCATAATTTTCTTGAAAAGGAGGCCTTATGTTCTGATCTCATCCATTTTTCCCAATGTTTTGGTTATTTCTAAAATTTGGGTTTCTAATTGGAGGTGCTTGCTGGTTATCCTATTGATGTTCCCTTTCCATGTTACCTATTCTCTCCATTAGTCTTTCCATGTTTTTGGCTAAGTTATCTATTTTAATATCAGATGGTCAAGTTTGATCCTTAGTAGTTCTCTTTTCATTTCTAACTCTAGCCCATTTAGCTAACACATTAGCTTCTACACTAACAGCTACGCTTTGCATTTCTTCTAATGTTGTAGGGTTTCTTTCCCTAAGTTGGTATGTCATATCTTTTCAAAACCATTAGGGAACTTTATTAACACTGAGTTAGGTGGTGGTCTAAGGTTAGCTAGGATTGATTATATATGTTATTGAATCTAGTTCAGTAATCTTGAATAGTTTCATTAGGTCCTCTCCTAATATTCCCATATTCTGAAAGGATTTGTAAGAGATTCTTTTTATTTTCCCACCTATCAATAAACAACCTTTGGAAATTTTCTAGGCCTTCTATGTGGTTAGAAGGAAATGCTTTAAACCAATTCTTGACATCAGCAGCCAAAGTTTGGTAAAATAGTTTCATCTGGACATCAGCTTCATCTATTTCATGTAGTTCAAAAAAGTTAGACATCTTGTTTACATGTTGTTGGGCAGTGTACTAACCAGTAGCATCAAATAGGGGAATCTTACTCTAATAATCTGCGGGCATAGCATGAGGTTGGGAAGGTAAAACAAGAGGAGGATATCTTTTTGCCATTGATTTAGGTTGGGAGGGGCTAAGATGTGGAGTTGAGATACTTTGAAATAATGCAGTAGTGGATGAAGAATTAGGACTAGTAGATGATGAATGAGTAATGATAGGTTAGTGAGGGAGTGAAGCTATAAATGGTGGTGAAGAATGGAATTCAGAAGGCATTTAAGTTGAAGGTAATAATGGTGAACTAAAAGTAGTGGAGAATTGTTCAGAAAACTCAGGGGTAGTGGTAGTATTAATGGATGATTGTGGACATTTCAGAATGTACTCATCAATTGATCTGTTGGGCTGTTGGACTTGAAGGTATACAAAGAAATTAGGATCTAGAACAATTTCATCTATTGCACTTTCATATTTTGTTCTAAATAATGAAAGATCAAATAGCACATCAAAGGGAAGTTATTCTAAAAATAACCACTCATCACGATATGAATTATATTTAACTAATGATATTTGACTAACTAAACATTCTTATTTTTTAGATTTTCTTGAAATCAGGTTGGGATTATCAACTACTAAGGGAGGGTTGGGATCTAGATTAGCCCCAGTAAAATGAGTCTTCCTAGAAGCTAGAATTTCAAATTTTTAATTGTTTTTGTGAGATTTTTTCAATATAAAAGGATCAAAATATAGAATTAGAATTTTCTTAAAGCTTTATTAGGACTGAGGAGTTATTTGTTCCCCAATGACGTCACCACTATGTTATCACTCAAAAAATTTTCTAGAAGTTATTAGAAGAAAAAAAAATGACTGAGGTAACCATAAACCAACTTTTGGGCATAGGCTCTAGCCAGCCTAAGCTCAGAGAGGGCTCTCTCTATATAAGTTAGCTTTGTTTGCCAGGATTTTAGGCTAGTTCTGAATGTCCAGGGGGTTTTTTATTTGTATTGAGGATTGGGTGGTGGGATTCTTTAAACAGATGGATAGAATGATGTCTCTAGACCATTGGGTTATTGAGTTTAAAAAAGGGCAGCGGGATTGAATACACTCACTAAAGGGAATGTTCAAAGGGAAAGATAGCTTAGTAGAGTGCAGGTCTTAGGGCCAGGGGTGAAAAGGTTTTAACCAGGGTGAGAGAGCAATTAATAATTCTCAAACCGGGATTGAAACGAGGAACAAAGGGTAATCAGAAACAAAGGGAAATTAAGAATCCTTTGCTATATATTATAAAGAGACAACCTAAACTAAGTAGAAATTAAGAATTCCTTAACTTATGTATCAATAGAAAACATGTATTTTCCTAATCGTTATAACAGAGTGTAATTAGACAAATTTTGAGATAATACTCCAGTTATAGCATTCATATTTAGATAAACATTATGGAAAAACTTTAAGAAAGATAACAACAATGTGAGAAAATACTTGTCTGCACTTCGCTCAACACATGAATCCTTTGAAATATCTGGTCTTTATTCATCAATCCAGCTTGTTGGCTCAGTCAATGCTCCAATGGATTTAGAGTCTTTTGATCAAGAAGTCTATAGAAATATCTAAGAATCCACCCTACATACTTCAAATTGTGAAGTATTTATACTAATGTTTTATTATGAAATATCTCAAGCTAACTTGAGATTTAATCTAGGAAATACAAACATCTTCTTGCAGGAAGATATAGACAGTTAGTGCACTTCTTTCATGATGTCCCTTTTATTGTGGTAATTCTACCCTTTATGGTTTGGTTTTAACCTCTTTATGCTCTTTGTTGTTTGAATTATCATGCTAGAAGCTTCAGTTACTTTACGCTTTCCTCTGATACTCTTTGACTTTGATGACTTGTCTTTATCCTTTACTGTGTTTTAGTTCTACTGTACATTTTAACCTTTTACTGTGTGTTTCAATAGTAAATTCTTTAGTTTTTTTGTGTATCAGCATTGAGTAGTGGATATTGGTTAAGTTATTGTATGTCTTATATGTTTGTCTTCTGTCTGCATACTCGATCTGTTTCCTCTATTTTGATAGTCAATGCTCTGTGTGTATGATTCCTTCTTGGCTCTGTGTATAGTGTCTTCTTCTCCGTTCTATGTGTAATGGTCTCCTTCTTCTTAAATCCCATTGATTCTTAAAGTAAACAAGTTTTGCGACTAGTATCAGAATTGTTTATCCAAGGTCTAGTCTTTGGCTAATTTCCTGCAAAATGAAACAATCATTAAGAAGGCATAAGTCGGCTGGAAAGGCACTTGATGGCTTTGTTTGCGCAGGGATGCATGAGGAAGGCGTTTTTCCAGGGTTTTGGACATAAATGGACGTGGAATTGCATTGCAGAGGTTCAAGGCAGCGCGGAAGAGTTTAATGGGTTTTATCTGTGAAACGGGCGAAAGGCACGAAAATGAAAGTTTTTGGGGTTTTAATATTAACGGGAAACTTTTTAAATATGGCTCGAAAATTCATATTATAGATAATAAGCAATTTATCAGGTTGGCAGGGAGGCGGTATTAGAGGCCATCACATCGCTTATTAGGTGAAGGCGATTTTTATGAGGGGTCACCCAATATACTCTAGAGCTTGACACGTAGCCATCGGGGGTTCAGGCAAAACCACTTTATCGAATGGGTAACATTTGGCCATTGAGCGCGGCCGATATGGCTGTGGACCATTGGATGGGCAGGATGTTGATCAAATGACAATCGGTCATGGGAAGCATGAGGGTGATACAAGTCTGGGCTTGAGGGGGCCATAGCTTCAGTCCTCGACGACATGTGATTTATTTAAGGTTTTAATCACATGTTAAAATGATCGACGAGGTTTAATGAAAGTCTAAATCAACTTTGGGTAACGGTCGGGCGTCAGGTGAGCCTGATATGGCTACGCATCATCAGATTTGAGCGCAGATGATCAGACAGTGGTCAGGTAGTGAAACATCATGGATGAAATGTATGGAGGCTTAGGGGGGGCAATGATTTAATCACAAGTGATTTGTGATTATTTAAGGTTAATGGGGGATTTATTTGTTTTGTCGGGATAAGTGGTAAGCGTATAGTTTTTATTAAAACTGAGGGTTAGGGGTATTTACATTGGGATTTAATAAATATACAGGAAAAGGGTTTTATCGGGGATTTATATAATAAAGTTAATAATTAATATGAAATGTGGTGGGCGCGGTGGGTATTTGCTTAAGTGGAAAGGTAAAGTTTAATATTTGTGCACTTTGCTTTATACTTAGGATAAAGTGTTTATTGTGAGTTTTTGGGTGAAAAAGGATTTACATGGGGGGTTTTCACTTTTCCTAGGAAAATGGTGTTTAACCTTAGGAAACAAGGTTTTCTTAGGGTGATGAAGGGGGAATGGATTTTACGAAGGGGATTCTAGCACTTGTGTCCATAAGTCATTAAATCGAGGGTTTGGTCCCACCAAAAGTCAGAGAAATGCTTTGAGCGTCTTTGAATTGAAGGATTTAAAGCACTAAAACTTGTTTGTGGATAGGAAATTAGTAAGTATAGGGGAAAAATGAATGAGGGGGAGTTAATCACATTAACTTGTAAACCTTTGTTTTTTCTTCATAGTTGATCATACATATTGAAATATGTGTCTAAGCATGATGCATGTGTTTTGATCAAATAAAATTTGTAGTTCAGCAACCTTTCTTCTACTTACTCATTTCTTACCCTAACATGTTTTCTTCATTTCTTTGGGTGCATTTAGGCTAGAAAACCCTTATTCTATTTTTCTTTTATGAAGCAAACTATCTATTTCTAACCTTATATCATCCAAGGGCTCAGATTAAGCTTATGAGATCCTTTTATTTCTCTACCTATCTATGATCTGCCAAGATTAAACTATTTGGTCAGATTTTATTTGCTAACTATAGACATGAAATTCAAAGGATGAAATAATCAAGATTAAACAGTTTGATTACCATGGATTGTGGCATGAACAACAAGTTGCACACAATCATTATTATGCATAAAAGTAAATAGTAGTGGCACTTAGACTTGCACACTTTCATGGTCTCTTTTTTTTTTAGAGTTCATATATTTTCATTTTTTGACCTTCTCTTATTCTTTTTATCATTTTATTTTTCCTTTAGGACATGCCCTCTTTACATTTTTTAATTTTTTAATATCGAAAAAATTTGCAGAAAGCAAAGGTATGTACAATATTACAAGGCTTAACCTTAGTGATTCAAAATTATGATTCCTATTGGTATAGGAACCTAACAAGGTCATTGGAGGAAAATATTCCAAATGGATTGTTATCCTCTAGCAAATTTGATTTCATGTTTGCCACTACCAAGGCAAAAAAATCCTTGGTCTTCGTAAAATTATTGTCGAACCTTCCCATAGTCGATCCAAATAAGGTAACCCATAATCCTCCTCGATCTGAATGTTTATATCTGATCGACTCAACTAATCCTTGGTATGTAGATATTCTTTTCTACCTCCAAGCACAACGATTTTGCCCAGATATCTCGTCAAGTGACTGTCATTGCATCCACCACCAAGCTAGACATTATTTAGTGCTAAAGGATATTTTATATCATCATGGTGCTATTACAGTTCTTTGGCGTTGCCTCACTCATGAAGAGAAAGAACATATTTTAAATGACTGCCATGTTGGGGCATGTGGCGATCATCTTTCTGGCATTGATACCGCCTAGAAAATTCTATCTGCATGATACTATTGACCGAACTTGTTTAAATGTTGTATTAAGGCAATTTTGGAGTGTCATCCTTGCCATATATTTACCAAGAAAATGCACAAACCTCTAGTCCCCCTACACGTGATTATCTCCATCAACCGCTTTGCCAAATGGGGAATTGACTTTATCACATGTAACCCCACTTCCTCTGATGGACACAACTACGTTATTGTTGTTGTGGAATAATTTATGTAATGGATGGGAGCCATTTTATTTTCCAGGCTGATGGAGAAACCAAAACATTATTCCTATTCAATCAGGTGATTTTTCATTTTAGCGTACCCCACATGATTGTTACAGACCATGGTTCTCACTTTCAGAACCACATGATGTCTAACTTAACATTGTTTCTAGTTTTTAGGCAAGAATATTCTTCCTCCTACAACCCATAAGATAATGGCCAAGTGGAAATAATCAATGGCGTTCTAAAAACCATGATCCGTCGGTTAGTAGGAAATCACAAAACCCACTAGCACCACATGTTATATCCTGCATTATGGGCATATCGAGCCTCAGTCAAAATTGCTACAACATTTACACCATTCCAAATTTTTTATAGCCTGGAAGTAGTGCTACCTACCGAGTGTTAGATTCCTTCACTAAAACTACATGTTGAACTCTTACCTAGCACCATCGTCAAAGGAGAGTGTGTGCTATCCCACAATCAGTTGGATGTGACTCGTTGAGATTCCACACTCACTCTCGAAGCCCAGAAGCATTGAGTCAAGGCCCAAAATGACAAAAATGTCAAGCCTCATTCTTACCAAGAAGGTGATCTTGTTCTACTTTATGATAAAAAAACACGACCACTTGGAGGTAGGTATGCTTCCACCATTGTGTATCGGTCCATATGTCGTTACTAAGGTCCTCTCAAAAGGTGCCTATAAAATTCAAGACTATGACAGAATCCAACTCGCGGAGCCCTAAAATGGGATCTATCTCAAAAAGTATTATGCCTAGCATTGCATTAGGCATTTTCTTTGTAATTTTATGTATTTATAAGTTTTTCTTCTTTTGTTGTGACTATATTTTTTGGATTTTTATGATTATTTGTATCATTCATATCTCTTCTTGCATAGATGTCTTCATTACCCTTACCATTCATAGTATATGTGGATGGTTTCGGTCATCACAGATGTCAGATTGCATTAGTTTCTTGTGTCATTTACACACTTGAGTTGGAACCACTTAGTTGCGGGGGAGTTTTCTTAGCACTCCCACCAACAATATTGCTGAGTATATGTTTGTAATTCCACTTCTCCCTGAAGCATCATCTCAGGAAATCTATAATCAGGTGGTCAAGTTAGACTCTCAGCTAGTCGTTATGTGAATGAAAAATCATTATCACATTCACAATCGAATATTGTTACATCATTGTTTAAGGGTACGACCGTTGGAACATCAACTTGAGTTTATTACATATGGACACATTCCTCAAGGATTTAATGTAGTAGCTGACTGATTAGAAAATTATGTATTATATTACCATCTATCTCATTCATTATAGATACATGCATGAAAGTAAAAGTTTACATAGTTAAAATTTTACAAAAAATTAAAAACAAACATTTACACCATGAATCACCAAAATATTTGTATATATATATAGAGTCCAGTGTTTTACATAAAAGAATTCCCTAAATTTGGGTGTTTGTATGTACAAAATGGATTTGTAGACCTCTCTATCACACCCACTGGCTATACCATACTACTACGAAGCTTGCTACTCATGATAACTCATAACAACTCTATCCAACCTCCTAAGAGGAACCAAAAATTGCTCTAGCACACCGACATTATGTTGCTACTTATGAGCCAATATATCCATCATGGGAAGAGGTGGCACACCCATGCTCAAACCCCTAAGGTTCCTAGGAACCTCGTGGAGACTCTGTGTGTCATCTCCCCCTTTAGTGTTTGTTGCACCTCCTCTAGCCCTAGGTAGCTGAACACCCTACTTGGCAGGATGGGGCATACCTACAGGATGTACCAGTGCCACATATGTTTCAAGCAAACACTTTATGTTAATACTTGTTGACCCATAATTAAAAACATTACAAAAATTTCAAAAGTTAAAAAATAGTTTTTGGTACTCTGAGTAATCCTCTTACCTTGAGGCCCCCATTGAGCGCCAAGTGGAAAAAATAGTTCTAGATCTCCTATGTAATCCATGCTTGCATAGGCATAATATTCAATCATGATGATCTAGCCACTAAGCCACTTGAAGAAGTCATCATCAAAAAAGTGTATAGTCGGCCCCCCTCTAGTATGAGGTGCTAGGGAAGCCCATCACTCTTGTCTCAGCTCCCTCGGACTGACTATGTATAGAATCATGTGAGGCTTTGATATGGGTACTCTCTCGAGGAAAAATGATACTACCAGAGTACCATACCAAAACTATCTTTAGGCAAGAGTCATACAAGATGACAATTCTTCTCTCACCTGGGGAAGGAATCCCTCGCACCAATTCAATACCTATGGTTGTAAGTAGTCTATTGCTAGTAGCAACTAAGCCTTTAACACAAAATCTTGGCTCTTAGACC
The DNA here is from genome assembly GCA_000404065.3 of Pinus taeda. NCBI lineage: Eukaryota > Viridiplantae > Streptophyta > Pinopsida > Pinales > Pinaceae > Pinus > Pinus taeda. The sequence continues at coordinate 88,472 of APFE031589083.1, read as the reverse complement.
TTACCAAGTGTATGATCATCCATAGAATTTCCCTCATTGCCATAGTTATGATTTTCTAAATAGGAACCTAGTTGCTCACTAGCGCACTACCTACTCTACAATGTATCCAGACCAAATCTGTAGTGATCCCGGGATATGCTCTCCCTCCTGTTATGTTTACTCGGGTATCCCTACATGAAAAACCCGTGAGGAATTAAATATCATCTATTTCAATAGAGAGATCATGATCCCCAATCTTCAACACACCTTGGTCCTCCTAACCCTTCATTAGGTCAAGTCTGGCATATTTTAACAAAGCGCATGTTCGCAAATATGTTAGACTTTTCTTACCATTTAGCATTCAAAGTTCCTCATTATCATGGGCTTTTTCTCACCACAATCTCATGATGTTGGCTCCTAACTTGCATAGAAACACCAATAAATCAGTCTTTCAACTATTCAAAATCATAAAACAAGTTGGGGGTTTCTAGAGTATACCTAGCATAGTTAACGCTTCCCTTAGAACTAGGAGACAACATTAGCTGAGTTGGCTAATTAGGGCATACCCAAAAACTCAAATTTTACCCCAAAAATGACTAAAAAAGGTAATTAAATGCAAAATAAAGGTTAGTCCACCTACCTAGAATAGACGGCCCATCCAATGGTTGCTTCGATTTCTTGCAATCACTTGTGGAAGATATTCTCCTTTTTCCCTCCAGAACACTCTCACAGAACTCAAAACAATGAAAATGATAGCTTGTTACAGTCACTATAGAGGTATGACTCACTTTATGGTCATTCAAATTGAAGTTTTTCATTTCTAGATTGTTAATCATATGCCATTTCGATATGTTGGTAGATTTTTCTTATGCCCTGATGATATTTTTGTGTTCTTGCTTGGGACCTTTTCTCGCTCTTGAAATGAAAAATCCTCGAGTTACCATCTTCGACCTCATGAAACTCCTACGAATATGCTATGAGTGATTTCTTTTTAGGGACATTTTCTCACTCCTGAATTGAAAAAATCCCTGAGTTATCTTCTTCGAACTCGTAAAACATTTACGAAGAATAGATGAGCAGTTCTTTTATTTTTTTCCTCACTCACTAAACTGAAAAATACATATCGAGTTTTCTTCATTTGACTCATCAAAATTTGATCAAGACCTACCAAGTTTTCTTCATTTGACTCATTAAAATTTGATGAAGATCTATTGAATTTTTCTTCGCGTGACTCATTAAAATTTCACGAAGAATATGGAGTTTACTTTGTCCCCTCATACTCGTAACAAAATGAGGTAAACGTCTATTAAGCATAGGTTTATTGATTTATCTGGACTCAATAGACTAACCTACATTAAAGGAATTGTGTCGGGTATACTATTAAACATTTGTCGCACTTGGTTATCAACTATGACAAAGGGACCCCCCTTGAGTTTCTCTTTAAGATCTTTTCAGACTCTATCAATATGAAAATACCACTGAGTTTACCCATATGGAATCGTTAAAATTAATCAGATCGGGAAAATTTGGACAACACAATCACTCAACGTCTATATTCATAAATATTTGTTTTGGGAGCTGTCATTCTCTTCAACATGAAACTCCCTCAGCAAAACCTCTTTTTTGTTAGCCTCTCACATGAACCTTACCATCCTATGAGTTTAGCCTATATACTCTGATGTTCCTACATCCATGTATCCTAACAATATTTGTTGTTTAGGAGTCTAAATATGCTTGGTAAACCTTTGTGTCATGCCTTATGTTGTTCAAGGGATTGATTTATCCTCTACTTGTTATATCAACCATCAATCATATACTTCCATCATGCCCGCCGTCTATTTGACCCTTTGCTCAAAATTTATCTTCAAAAACAATCATTCTTATCCTAATTCCTATTGATTGATGTAGGATATGTTATTTCCTACCTTTCGACAGGTCTCTTCCTACTGACTTCAACACTCTATCTAGGAAACATATCCAGAATCATATTAGTACCCTGGAACTTGCAGTCATTAGTGGCAGGTTTCCTTGTATTTAATTAGGGGTCTTCATTATTGTCTCTGAGTTGAATGATTCTATGAGTGTTCGATGACAACATCATTATTGACACTCATTAGATTGTATTGCGCATCTATGAGACCATCATCATTATTGGCGGCCATCCTCCCATTTGTTAACAATTTTCATCATTGACTGGTTTAGACGATTTCTCACATGTTCAACATCGACTCCTTTATTCACATGTGCAGAGACATGTTGTTAAGATAAAGCAATGACAAAGACCTTGGGTAGACGCTTACATCACTCAACCTTATTTCCTCTCCTAAGATGCATACATTATTTTCACAGACAACTCATCAAGATGATCATATTATGACACAGTTCCACATTGTGCTTATCGGTAGACATGATCGTCATACCTCTTTTGAGAAATCACTCTCGCAGAGCTACTAAGCATTGGAACACCTAAGTCTGGACATGATTTTATATTTTTAACATATTTTGTTTTTATTAGGTTTCCCGTACTCCTAAAGCTCTGATCCTCTCTCTCTCTCTTTTCCAACAATTTATAAAGTATTTCGGCCATCATCTTTGTCTTTGACCTCACACTTTATGGGGAACTTTTTATACAGGAAAATGGCATCCTCATGAGCTCAAAGGAGAAATATAGTATGGATAAAGACATGTCCTAATTCGCATGCCTATTTTCCATGGTAACATTCCCAAGGAACTAGCAAGAAGAGTTAGAATGGTTCTTATGCATGAGCCAGGGGCGTTAGTCCCTAGCGTAACCCATTATTTTGCCCAAGGGATAGCGTTACCCAAGTTTTGTGAGATTCAGATGTCAAGGAGCGCATTGACTGACTACATTCCACTTTTCACTCAAATGTCAGCCTGAAAAGCAAGAAACATCTACCTTCGACCTATCTAAGGATATTGGTATTCCTAATGGAGTCTAATGAAACAGGAAAGAGAAATAAAGTAAGGAAAAATCTTAGCTTTTGACTAAGGGAATGCATGAGAGAGTTGCCAATGATAAGGCTCTCATCATCTATATATTGGAGGCTTGGGCATTCCGAAAGGTGTTGAAGGGTTGTCAAATTACTGTCAAAACTTTGTATGAGATATAGTTGTTTTTCTACCAACAGGTTAAGAAGAGAGAGAGAAAAAAGAGTTGGAGGATTAAGGGAATCTTGATTCGCCAGATGGTTGTAATCATTCTTTCAAATATAATAATATAGACCTATTGTTTTGTTGTCTACTTGATGGTGCTAATGTCGTGTTTATTTACATGTTGATTCCGTACCATAGTTTATGAGTAACTCAGATGCATGTTGTTTTCATATATTTATGTATTAATGTTTTTATTATCAGAATTCATATGTTGTAGTATTACTCTCCATCTTGTTTATATGTAGGTGTTGATCTAGGGGCTGGAAAAGGGGTTTTCTGCACTGCTACATTGGGTTCCCCAGAAAAAATGCGTCAAGATCTAAGGTAATCTCTCCTTTTCTGGTTTGATTATCATGCATTGATATAGATTTGTATATTCTTCTTTGTGCAACCTGCAGTTATTTTGAATGATCTATTGTGGATCCTGGGATGATCCTTGAGGGTATTATAGCCACAGCCACCCATGCATCAATCCCTATAACATTAGCTCGGAAGGATGAAACTCACCTGAGTGTTTGAGCCTGGTGGGATTTGGAAGAAACACTTATGGAATGTAAGTAGAAATCACCATAGCACTTAAACAAAAACCGTGCTATGATGTAATGTTAACACTAGTCGGTAGAAGCAAGGACCAAAACGTGAGGACTTGCGAATCAAGCAAAGGCACCATAAAACCCCTAGGGAAGTTACCCTAATCTCAGGTTGGGATAATCATGACCATTGATTTTACTAACATGACTAGTGTAGGGAAAGATCATAGGTGATACCACATTTCTTCAAGTGTCACCTCGGGGTTTGAATAAATAAATCTAATGCACCTTGATATCTTCCCTAGGGTTCTTACTGTAAACAAAAACTAACCATCAATAATTATGAGCATGGGCCTTAGGAACAAGAACCCCATAACATTCTTTTACCGAGGAAAATGTTATACTTTTTACTACATCTAAGTCAAGTTCGGCATGTGTAATTATAAGAGAAATTTCGTGCCTTGAAAGTGAAAGCTTGACTTCTAACCATCAAACATGTTAAGAGATTTGGATCAAGGCTATGCTAATCACTATATTGTTATAAAAATAAATTAGACATAACAATAATTTCAGCAAAAAAGACTTAGTTGGAGGAAGGCAACACATGTATATCTAATTTTATATTAAGGGTACAATACAAAAAGAAAATGTTGCACATTAGAAAGGGATATAAATATGAATATCTATCCATATATATATATATATATATATATAAACCAAATGCCAATAATGATTAAATAAGTGAACTGACATGTATGTGTAGTTAGAGGGTAAATGAGTGTAGTTCCCTCAAAAGTTACGTAATTACATCAATGATAAGTTAAAGATTCATTGAAGGAAACGAGGTCACAAATAAGTTTATAATTAAATGACATGAATATTAGATGATGAGGTTAATCTTAACATATTGAGTAAGAATTCAATCTATTTAAAAAATAAATTGTGTTCATTAAAGGACATTAAAACTGGTATGAGAGTTAAGTTTCCAAAACTAGAGACATTGGTCAACTATGATTTTCACTATGACTAATGATTGATTTTATATGTTATACATAAAATCTACAAATTTTAGATTTTATTGAAGGTGAGACAGAAATATCATGGCATGGAATCCATAAGGTAACCTGTTTGGAGAAGATGAAATATATGTGCACTTAGGGCAACAAGCTAATATTCCCACATGGGAACTATTGAATATGATGAGGTAAGTCCGTAATGAACTAGCTAGTCTCTGGATGGTTCAATATAGGTTGGAAAACAAGTATGCTGAACAAGAAAAAGTGATAAAGAATATCTCAAACTAACTTAATTCTAACACTGTAGAAGGGAAAAAGGAAGGTGGAAATATGGAAGAGAATGTTGGGAGATGGAATGTGGAGGAGAAAGTGGGATGTAGGAAAATATCAACTGAGAAGGAAGAGCCTAACTCATCTAGAGCTATGGTAAAACTGGAAAAGAAACCAAAAGAGGAGTTACATGGTGAATTTAAGAAAATTTGGCCCCTAATTTGTGACAGAGAAACGTAAGAGGTGGTGGAGGCATGGTCGATGAATATAAACCAGTAATTCCAAGGTTTTTATTATACACCTGAATTTAAGGCTAAATTAGTGACATATCATTTATAGGGGAAGGATTCACTGTGGTGGGAAGAATTTTCTACATTACATAACTTAGAGGGAAAAGAGGTTGGTTGGGATGAATTCCAGTGAGTTTTTAAAGAAAAATACTCGACGAAATGATATTTTTATGACGGGGCAAAATAATTTCATGACCTAAAGTTGGGACAAATGTCTATGGGTGAACTTGTATTAAAATTTTCCCATTTACTAGAGTATGTACCATATGTTAAGGAAGAAGAGGAAAGAAAGCATTGTTTCATAATTTGTCTTCCACCCTCTTTCAAGGAGAGGATAGAATACAATAACCTAGAAATGATGGATGAAGCCATTCATAGAGCCATAATTTGTTACCAACAAGCTAAACAAAGCAATTGCAATTCTAATTCTTTGAACAGTAAAAATAAGGATCGAACCCAGCTAAATAGCAGGGAAATAAAGAATGGACCAGTAAAATAGAATAATAAAGGAGCATTTAACTAGAGTTCCCATAAAACCAATGGACACCCCAAAGATACTAAGTACAAAATCAGGTGTGGTCAAAGTACACATAACCCAACAAAGGACCTAATGGTAAAGATAATGAACCTCTTAAATGTTGGGGTTATGGGGAGCCACACCTATTGTAGAAGTTCCCCTATAATTATAGATCCATACAAAATATTCATAAGATCTAGGAAGCCTTCATGGTGAATTACGTGGCCCATAATATCCCATGTATTAATAAAAACTAGAAGAGTGTTAACAAAAGCACTAGTCTGCGATGGTGGAAGCTGAAGGTAAAATATATGACTATTTTATCTCTATATTAATTGACCGAGGATCTAGTTTAAGTTATGTTATCCCTAAATTTGTAGAAAATTGTAGTTTGGTCACAAAAAACTATAAGCATCCATGGTTGTTACAACTAGCCATAGGAGTGAAAAGGAGGGTTACCAATTGGACTAAATACTACTCAATTTAAATGGATGGAAATATGAACTATGTTAACCTTAACATACTAGCATTAGGATCCTATGATGTACTGATAGGCATCAACAAGATGGAAAAGTAGAAATCTCTTGCTAATTTCCTTGATAAGATTGTCACTTGTGGCATATATGATGGAAAACCAAAAAATATTAAGGGAAGTTTCAAGCCTATATTCTTATGACAAATCTCATTCCTACAACTAATTCAGAAATTGGCAATGAACTGTTGTAAGTTTTTTTCTATCAGAATAGAAAATCAAATGAAAGAATAAGTCGTAAAGTTAGAATAATTGGAATTTGTTAAGAATTTTCTTGACATGCTTCTGGAAAAATGACCAAGAATGCCACCTAAAAGAGATCTAGATTAATCTATAGAACTGGTGACTAGGGCTCAACCAATATCCAAAGCTCCCTAAAGAATGACATTTCTAGAATTCATGGAACAAAAAATTCAGTTTCAAGAGCTATTGGAGAAAGGAAATATAAGAGGTAGTGTATCCTGTTGGGGGACATTGGTTATCTTCGCTAAAAATAAGGATGGAACCTTTAGACAATGTATATACTACAAATAGTTAAATAAATTAACAGTTTGAAAAGATACCCCTTTCACAGGATTGACAATATTTTCTATCAGATTAGGGATGCAACGGTATTTTCCTATATAGATATTAGGTTAGCCTATACCACGAGTTAATAATTCAAGAAGAAGATATACCAAAAACAAGCTCTATAACTTGGTACAGGCACTACAGGTTCACATTGTTTCCCTTTGCACTCACGAATACACCTGACATGTTCATGTGTTGAATGAGTTGTATCTTTAGAAAATTCTTGGATCAATTTGTGTCAAGTTTTATAGATAACATATTGATATATTCCAAGATTATTGAATACCACAAAAATCTTGGAAGTAGTACTTACAACCTTGAGATAAAATCAATTGTGTGAAAAAATTTCCAAGTGTAAATTTTGTGAAGGAGAAATATAATATTTAGGTCACATAGTTTCTGAGAAAGGAATTTCATTAGACCCAGAAAAGTTCAAAGTTATACTAGAGTGCCCATCCAAAAAGACATTATTTTTATTAAATCATTTATTGTGATAGCCAATTATTATCATCAGTTTATAGAGGGATTCTCAAACTGTCCCATCTTATAACCTCTCTGTCGAAAAAAGGAGATAGATTTGAATAGACTCCCTAGTTCCTAGAAATCTTTGAAAAGCTGAAATATTTTCTTATGGTGACACCAATATTAAAGGTAGAAGACTTAAGAAAGGACTTTGAAGTTTCGCATATGCATGTTTGGAAGGATTAAGAGGGGTCCTAATGCAACAAGGCCATACCATATCATATGATTCATGAAAATTGAAGGAGCATGAGAATAATCATTTAATCTATGATCTGGAATAAGAAGCACTAATGCATGCCCTCAAAATGTTGAGGAACTATTTGATCGGAAAGAAATTCACTTTGGTTAAAGATAACCTAAGCCTCAAGTATCTTTTCAGGAAGCTAGACTTAAATGTTAGCCAAGCCAGATGGATGGCTTTCCAAAGAGAGTGTGATTCGGAGATTAAGCATGTTAAGGGTAAGGAGAATAAATTTTGGGATGCTTTAAGCTAGAAGGTTAAGCAGATTAATGAACTTTCTATCAGCAGAAGTGATATAGACCTACAACATAGAATAATATTGGCAATGAATGCAAATTTGAGATATGAGATGATATGTAAAAAATTTCGAAGAAAAAGAGATCTGAGTGAGTGGCAAAATTATACCATTAATAATTATGGAATATTAAATTACCGAGGAAATGTGTACATACACAACCAGGAATAACTTAAACAAAATATTACGAATGAATACCACCAAAAACCTTATGTAGGACATCCTAGTTACTAGAAGGTGATCACCTCCTTGAGGAATGGATTTTTCTTGCCTATAATGAAAAGGGAGGTGGAAAAATATTTAGGTAGATGGCATGAGTTTCAAATAGTAAAAGAAGAGCACCAACACCCTGCTAGATAATTAAGCCCATTACTTATACCCAAATGGAAATGGTAAGTGATATCCCTATATTTCATTACTGGGTTACCCCGAACTCGGAAACAACATGATGCTATAATGATGGTGGTTGACAGATTGACTAGGGGCACACACTTCATATTGTTACAATCTACATTACATGTTTCTCAAGTGGAAGGTGTGTTTATGAAAGAAATATTTAAACTACATGGGACACCTAAATTGGTTATCTCAGACAGAGACACAAAATTTACCTCTACTTTATGGAAGTCACTATTCACAGGATTTGGTACATAGTAAAACCTCAGCATAACCTATCGGCCTCAAACGAATGGGAAACCAATTATTAGAATATATGTTACACATGTATTGTATCAATCAACCCACTAGATGTGAGAATTTCATTCGTATAGTAGAATTCTTGTACAATAACAACAACCATGCTTCATTACAAATGAGCCCCTTTGAATCACTATTTTGAACGAAATGTCATACACCTTTGAGATGGAGTAGATGAGAGGAGAGATTGGTTTTGGGTCCTAAAATTTTCTAACAAAAGGAGCAGTTGGTGAAATAAATCAAGAAAAATTTGAAGTAGGCCCAAGATAGAAAAAAGGGTTATCTTGATAAGAAAAGAACTTTAAGATAATTCCAAGTGGGAGAGCATGTGTACTTAAAATTACAACAAAAAAGAAGCTCCTTGAAACAAGGAAGTTGGTCAAAGTTGGCTCCATAATTCTATGGGTGCTTTGAAATGCTAACCCGAGTTTTCCTTATAGCATACCAATTAGCTTTAGCTACTCATATAAAAGCACATAATATATTTCATGTTTCTTTGCTAAAAACATATCTACTTAATCTTAATCATGTAATAAATTGGGATATGATACAGGTCAAACTCAAAGGAGAATTCTTGGTTAAGCCTATACAAATTTTGGACAAACGGGAGATTATTCTTTGAAAGAAGACCATACCCAAAATTAAAGTACTATCGAGTCATTATGGCCCTGAATATGCTACTTAGGAACTAGAGGAAAAGGTGAAAGTAAGTTTTTTAGTACTATTCCAAAGAAGAAAGGAACTTGAAAACACTGAGGATCGTGTTCCTCCTAGGGGGAAAGAAATGTATTAGCCAGGCTTGGAAACTTTTAAACTTGAGTGGAGTTTGTTAATTTCTTTATGTTTGGTTAATTATTCAATATGTATGCTTGGTTTATTATGAATTTTGTCTAAAAGGTTATGACCAATAGGTGAAAGGAAAATGTGTCAAGGCCACTGTGGAAGTAAATTCCCTTCCTAGTCAGAGAAATTTAAAGAAATAAAAAGAAGAGTTATTTACTTCTAAGGAGGTGGGAAGTTATAAAAACAAAAAAAGACAAAAAAAAATCCAAAGAAAATGTGTGGGTTTTTCCAAAAGAAAGAAAAAATTAGTCTGGAGAGTGATGCCTACAAACCAGCAAGAAAATGTCAGATAAATGCCATTGAACTAATAAAAATTCCCATTCCTTCTTATGAAACTATGGAAGAAAAATACAATGATTGTATGATCAATACTGGGAGATAATTGTTGGTGCAATTTTCCCATTAAGAGTGATTCTTGGGAATTGAACCTTAGAACTTGAGACCTGAGGAAAGAGTTGCTATCTGAGTGGAAACAGAATTTTGGCTAAGGGGAAATTGGATAATCATCCAATTTATGGTTGGGAGGCCAAGTGGCTTGGTATGAAAATCATAGAAAACTTGAGGTATGTTTTCTTGTTTAGCACATAAGAGTATAGACAATAAATGTGAGACTAATATTCCTTTATTTAAAATAAAAAGGATTCTAGAATCTAGGAAAATAAATTGTCATATTGGAGGGTTAGTGTTTGAAGAAGAAGAGTTTGGAAGAGATAAAAACCTATTATTCATGAGTCACTTCAAATATATACAGTTACATTATTTTCAAGGGTTTCGTAATTGTATAATTTGACTTACATTTCTATGTACACATATCCAGATTTAATTATTTTACTTCTTGGAATTTTTTTATAATTGTAATTGAAATTATTTCCTTCATATTTTATTTTTCGATGATAACGCTAACTTTTCAAGAAACGTACAGGAAGTTTAGATGGTTTCTATTATAAACCCTTTCTGTGGTATTCTTTTTAGGATTTATTCTTATAAGCATATACACATGTTCTTCATCATGCTTCTTTATAACTTAGGTATAAATTTGTTGTGCATTATATACACATAATATATTATATTATATATATATATATATATATATATTATATATATATATATATAATATATATATATATATATTATAATATATATTATATAGGATAGATAGATATATATATTGTATTTCAAAATTGTATAAAAGAAAATATACTTGGTTTTTAATGCTTCGCAATACTTCTTACATACCCTATAATGCGTTGGAATGTATTCTCCTTGAAAATTTATTTCTTTTGATGTATTATAGTTCTTTTATTTTATAGTTTAATATTTATTAAGAATATTGTCATTACTATATTCCATTACAGTTTGTTTTAATTTCCTATCCACTTAAAAAAAAAAATGGGTTGTTTCGTGTTCTTTTCCTACAAGGTATTTATTGTTAGGTCCTTATACTACAATTGCAACCCCCTTATTATATTTTTGTGTCCATGTAGTCCCCATATTGTTATTATTGTGCCCCATAGAAACCCACTATTGTTATTTTTGTGCCCTTACATTATTATTGCTATGTCGTCTTTGATTACATTATGACCCGTTAGACTCTTATATAGAGAGAGGAGGTCTTGCCATTTGTTTCATCGAAGAATTGTTCATTTGTGTAATGTAAAGGAGGTTGACCCCTCGAAGAGGCTTACTTCTGAGGCATTTATTTATCTTTTATATCTTTTTGTGAGCTGGTTTCATAACATTTGGTATAAGAGCTTTGGATTCTAGGATTTCGCTGCTCCAAACAGGCCTTCGTGGCATTTTTGCTATAGTTTTTTTCTGCGACATTTCAAAAGATAAAAAAAAACCATCTGATATGAAATCATTATGCACCTTGGGTCCAAATTCATATCTTGTCTTGCTATATTTGCATAGATATGACCTGAGGAAGTTAGAGTTTTTGTAAGCTCCAAAATTCCATCTCAAATAGGTCATCGTGGTATTTTTGCTATAATTTGTTTTCTACAAATTTTTATATTCTAAAATTAAAAACCATTTGTGCCAAAGTCATGGTGAATATCGGGACCAAATTTCAGAGTTCGGTTCGCTATATTTGTAGAAAGATGGTCCAAGACATTTAGGATTTCTGAAGGCGCCTGAATTACATCCCAAATAGGTGACCTTGGGAACATCATCATAAAACTCTCTCAGAACATTGGATTCAAATTTCATAAAAAGTTATAGAAATAAGATGGAATAAATTTTGTTGGGTATCATTTTTAGAAGCTAAGGTTAAGACAGTGACATGTGGCACGTCATACAATTTATCTCTACTAAACCAGTCTATAATTAGATCATCACGAGAGATTTGGCAAACTCTTTCTTAGGAAATCCAATTGTGACCAGACTTGCGAAGTTAGAAAGAGGACTCAGAGGACTATCCAAGATGATATTTCAGAATTTAAAGGTCTGAAATTATAGAGTTAGAGTCGTTTCAAGATCAAGATACTAAAATCAAGAAAAGGCGATATGAGGAAGTTTAACCTCAAAGATCTGGTAAATTGGATATTTCATATGGAGCAATATTTTGATCTACATGAGGTGCAACTGTTACAAAAGGTATGTATTGCATATTTATAGTCAAAACCGAATCAATTTTTATGGTATAAAGGGCTTTGTTCTCGTAAAGCACTTGTCACGTGGTCAATTTTCACGGAGGAAATGATAGCACATTATGAGGATACAAAGAGAAACACCTTCTTTAGCCAATTGATAAATCTAAAAAAAAGGGTTCAATGGTAGAGCACATTGAGGACTTTCAAAAATTCAATAGAAGGGTAAATGATATTCCAAATAAGTAGAGGATTGATGTCTTCATAGGGACTTTAAAAGATAACGTCCAACATGAGGTTCGCCTTTCAGAACCTGAATCATTGTACAAGGCATACATGTTGGAAAGAAAAGTGGAAAGTAGAATTATGGCAAGAAGGAAGTCTACCCCTCACAACTATAAATATGGAAGTGTTGTTTCTCCTAGCCTTTCACAACCTACAAATTTGACACCACAACAATTGGAAGAAAAAAGAGAAAAAGGGCTTTCTTACAATTGTGATAGCAAATACATTTAAGGTCATAAGTGTGTTGTGAAGAAATTATTTTCCATAGATTGTGAAGCGGAAGAAGAAAAGGATCAAGAAACATCAAAAGAAGAGGATATACACTAGGAAGAAACCCTATAGAAAGAAGAAATGAATCCGATCATATCTTGTAAAGCATTGGAAAGAATTACCACTCCTCAAACTCTCAAGATAGAAGGACAAATCAAGAACAAACAGGTTCAAGAAGTGAAAGATCACATCGAGCATCAAGAAATTAATCTGACAATATATTGTAATGCATTGGTAGGAATTACCACTCCTCAAACTATCAAGATAGAAGTACATATCAAGAAGAAAAAGGTAATAGTGTTGACTGTCCAATTCTTTTCCATTCCAATCGGTGGTTCTGATGTTGTACTAGAAGTCCAATGGCTACAATCATTGGGTATGATAACTTGTAATTTTCAGGAAGTCTTCTTGATTTTTTTTCCAAAAGGAAAGGAAGTTGAATTAATGGGTATCACAGGGAAATCGGAAAAGATAATCATCTGCAATGGCATGAAAAATCTTCTAAAGGAATAACAACACAACGTAATTGCGCAATTATGTTCGCTAGAGGTTCCCACGTTGAAATCGCCTATTTCCCCAGAACTCCAAAAAGTCTTGGTCAATCACTCCAAGGTATTTGAGACTCCAGAAGGCCTCCCACCTATTTGTGATGATGATCATGGTATTCATTTTCCAAGAAGTGTTCCTCCAAACATCAAGCCTTACATATATCCCTTTGCACAAAAGAGTGAAATTGAACGTATGGTTGCAGAAATTCTAGAGGATGGTATAATTCAATCTAGTCAAAGTTATTTCTCTTCTCTAGTAGTATTGGTGCACAAGAAGGATGGATCATGGTGCATGTGTCTAGATTATAGAAAGATCAACAAGCTCAATATTAAAGATAAAGTTCCCATTGCTCTCATTGATGAATTATTGTATGAATCACATGGATAAATTTACTTCAGTAAGTTGGACCTTCATGTAGGACATCATCAAATCAGAATGAAGATAGAAGACATTTCAAAAACAACATTTAGAACTCATGAGGGTCATTATGAATTTTTGGTCATGCCTTTTGGCCATACCAATGCACCTTCTACATTCCAAGTTGAATGAAAATTTTTTTTCCCACCCAATTTTTCCATTTTCAAACCCACCCTTAGAAAATTTGTGTTAGTATTTTTTGATGATATACTAATCTACAACAAGTCTTGGAAGGGTGAGGTTCAACATGTTGATAAAGTGCTCAGACTATTGGATGAGAACCAATTATATGCAAAAACCCCCAAATGTTTATTTGGAGTACAAGAGGTGGAATACTTGGGTCTTATTGTATCTCAGGAAGGTGTTAAGGTAGACCGTCAATAACAAAAATTTCTCCAAGTCATAAAGGATAACCTCACGTTGGCACAAATTCGAATGAAACAATAGGCATATCAACATTGCAATGAAATAATTTTTGATATAGGTGAGTGGGTATTTTTATGAATACAACCATACAAACAAATGTCCATCAAAAAAGCTAAGAAGGGTAATAAATTATCACCAAAGTACCATGGTCCTAACAAGGCGCTGCAAAAGATTGGTACTATGGAATACAAATTGGATCTTCCTACATCTTCCCAAGTGCCCACAATTTTCCATGTTTCATGCTTAAAGAAGCTTATAAGTGACAAGCTCCTAGTTCAAACAATATTGTCGGAACTTGACGAGGAAGGGAAAATCATATTGGAACCTGAAGCAGTCATGGAAATAAGAACCCGATAGCTATCAATCGATCAATTTCAGAGTATCTCAGCAAGTCGAAGAACTTACCCATTGAAGATTCCACATGGGAGGATGATAATTTTATACAAAAGCATCTAGGACTACTCGATCATTGAGGACAAAATTTTTTCAAGGAGAGATGCATGTTAGGTCCCTCTACTACTAGTGCAGCTCCCTTATTATATTTTTGTGCCCATGTAGTCCCCATATTGTTATTATTGTGCCTCATAGAAGCCCGCTATTGTTATTGTTGTGCCCTTACATTATTATTATTATGTCGGATTTGATTACATTATGACCCCTTAGACTCCTATATATAGGAAGGAGATCTTGTCATTTGTATCATCCAAGAATTGTTCATTTGTGTAATGTAAAGGAGGTTTCCCCCTCAAAGAGGCTTAATTCTAAGGCATTGATCTATCTTTTCTATCTTTTTGTGACATGGTCATAACATTTATTCTCTTTCCATTTTGTATATATTCGCAAAGGATCAAATATCTCTTTGTACTTCGTTACTCCTTTATGTGTTCATGTTAACTTTGAAGACATGTTATGAACGATACGATCACAAAATATTATTTTCATGTATAAATACATGTATATATATTCTTTATTTCCTATTGGATTTTAATGAAACAACTTATGCTAGTATCAGTAATTTTTTATTCCTGTGAAATGGATTTGGAGTCTTTATGGAGTCTAATTTATTCAAAGGTGATTATGTAAAATAAATTCTCTATCTTTCACTTTTTCTTTTAAACAATTGCATGTATTACATATTAATTTAACTCTTCAATTTAGTACAGGTACCCTTTCAAAACTCGAAGAAGGGTTTGTGCATTTTTCCTTTAGTGTTTCCAAATGCTTGGGTTACATATAATGCTTGCCAAATGTTCAGCTATGTTTTCGTAGGTTAGTGGCTCCAAACCATTTGCCTCAATGTTTTTCTTAGTCGTGATTGCAATTGTTGAAAATGAATACTAGAAACTGAATTTTGAATCACTTCTTCTTTATTTTCTTTTATATCTTTGTGATATGAATTTTCTTCCAAGATGGAAGTGATTTATCACTAGGTGAAAATGGGAAGGTTTGTTACACTTTTGTGAGAATTTCCCACAAAAAAATCACAATCGTAATTTTTTGGCTTAAGATTTTTTGGCTGAACTTTTTTTGCAACATTAGACCGAAAAATTGTTCGTTTTGATTAACACCAAATTTTTAACTGATTTTTGTTGAAGGGGAAAAACCAACAATAAGATAGTCCAGTTGAAAAATATTTTCTTCCAAAAAACAAATTCAGCCAAAAAAAATGTTTGGTCGAAAAACACATTCGGCCAAAAAATGTTTGCGACCAAAAAAATGTTTATATATATGAAAGTTGTGAGTCTATTTCAAATTTTTCTGCAATTACTGGTTCGTTGTGTGTTGGGCCAAGGTCCCCTAGGATTGATTTTGGGGTTAAAAGCCCACATTTTGGGGCAAAAAGCCCAAGTTTTTGTATGCAAAGTGTAAAGTTTCCACCATTTGTGGTCGTGAAGCACGTAGATGTAAATTGTATAAAGGGTTTTCACCCTTCTTTTATGTAAGTTGTGTAATCTTTAGAGGATCCACCCATAGTCTATGGACCATGGGATTATATAAAAAGGAGAGTCTTAGAAGAGTCTAAGGCAGTAGTGGAAGTTGAATGATGAATGGAATGGGTCATTAGAAAAAAGAGTGAAGTGTCTTAGAATAGAAGAAGGCTCTGTAGCTGTGTGCATAGAGGCTGAGGGTAGAAGTCCACAGCTAAGTGCGTGGACCCCTGTAGCTGAGTGCACTAGGTAGTTAGAGTCTGTAAGAAGATATGAAGTACTAATAAAGAAGATCACTCTGGAAATTTTTGTGTTTGATCTGTTTACTTCTGTTATGACTAAATGTGGTTATGTTATGCTAAATTATGGTTTCATGGTTTAATGCTATATTGATGTGTGAATCTATATGCTTTACATTGTTATCTGTACACAAATAATAATATATGTTTACACAAAGCACACATTAATGCATGTTAAACTTATCAGATACAACCAATCTTTGTAAATACATAGGTAAGAATAATTACAGAAGCGCGTAAGTGGTTGATTCACCTGGTTAGTGTTCACGAACGACATGCATAGACCTTCGTGAAGTTCTAAAGAACAATTGAGAGAAGTATATCAATAAGCCCTAAAAGTCTTATCAATCTGCACAAAGGCAGATTTAGGGAATAAAATGACATCACTACCATCTCTAGGTGCGGAAACTTGGTTCCATCATCCCCCGATACTACTTCAGGTGAGACTTCAGTTCGTACCCCATGGATTGATGCCGAAAGGGCCAATAGTGTAGGAATTTGTTTGGCTAAATTAACACTGAACCTGGGTCAGAGCCCACTAAGTCAACAAATGGTTTCGTTGTCGGGACCAAGATCTGCATAAAGAGAGGTGTGATCTCGCATCGCTAGAATCCAACTAAGAAGGAAATTGAAGACTAGCTGGATAGGAAGATCCATGAATTCGTGGCACAAGAAAACAGAAATCCACAATTGGCAAAAGGACAGTGGCTGGACAGATATCTATACACAGAGATACAAGAAATCTTCCTCTGTTCCTTCCCAGTTGAAATATGAAAGTGGATTGCTAAATTTGCAGACGACCAAGGAAGGTGGAGGGTTGATAGTATGCTAGTTTAGACCTCGGAGTTAGTGCAAATATTGGAAGCCTTGGAAGAAAATATCGCATGTGTTGTCCATCACTGGCTTGATCATATCATAGGAGGATTTGTGATAGAGTTCGTGGTCGATACTTCGGTCAGTTAGAGCGAAGCAGAGTGCCACTTTTTCATAGGGACCGCTAGGTAATTATTTAAGGCCTTTAGATACTTGGATTAAAATGCTCTTGTGTGAATAGCGGGTTATGCAGTTACCTTGATGTTTGGAGATACGCGAAGTGGAAAGATCTTTAAGGATAGAGGGAGAATAGGCCCTAAATATAGCCGCTGATTGAACCTCCTCTGAGTGATGATGAGCAAACAACACAACCTTCACCTAAAAGCATCTTTTAGTTAATAACACGAGGATTCCTGCGAATACCCCATCCACCCATCCCACCTCCACATTCACCTCCAGCACATACAAATTGGCCCACACCGCCACCACCTCCGCCACCGTTCAATATGGTGAATGCAGTAAATTTTCCTATTTCAAGGGTTTGGGAACTGAGGACCCAGACCAGTTTTGTTTCGTCGTAAAGGCTATGTGGGAGGCTCAAGGTATAATGGATGATGAAATGAAGAAAGAAATGTTGGTCACTACTTTATAGGAACGTGTGCTGACATGGTACATTAGGTACTACATTGATAACCTTATGGCTGCATTAGGAGATATTCAGATTGCCCTAAATAATGAGTTCAGTAGGCCTAAGTCTGAATATCAATCAAATTTGGGATTCAAGGAGATGATGATGAATCCTAGGGAGGTACCCTAGGATCTAGATTAGAGATTGAAGTGCATGATCCACAAAGCCAACATGAATCTTATGGATGGGCAGCACGAAAATTGGTTTGTGGCTTCACTCTTGCCTCATCTGAGGATTGCTTTATCCCAGCAAAAGATTGGGACCCAGGCAGAAGCCCTGGAGATTGGAATGAGATTGCATGACACGCTAATGCATGATACTAATTTGGGAGTTCAGCAGATTCACCTACAATTGCAAAACCTTTAGCTAGAGTTTCAAAGTCTAAAGAAGGATAGAGGAGTTTGACCAGAGGTGCATGAAGAAGTTTGGTGCCTGAAATGCAAAATCCAGGGGCATGAAAAAGGTCACTGCCCCATATTTGCAAATTATGTTACGGCAGGAGGGTGGATGCCTTTGAGGCCGGAAGCTCAAGTAGGACGAAGTGCATTTCCCGGCGCTATGGTGTACTATCTGTCAAGTGGCTAGAAAACATGTGACAAACAATTGTCACCTCCTACAGAAATTTTTACAGACACCGCAACAACTCTTCTACAAATTTTGTCAATCGGTGGGTCATGATGAGCATAACTATCATATCTATGAGCTAATGATGAATAGAAGGCCCATATATAGAGTGCATGCAAAAACGCTTCCTCTAGATCAAGGCACTGGGGGAGTGTGAGGAGGATTTCAAGGGTGGGGGTGAGGTCAAGGTGGAGGAGGACCTGATAGTGGTTGAGGACAAGTGGTTTGCTACAACTGTGGAGGACCAAGACACTACATGTGAGAATGAATGAACCTAACTGATCCAGATTTAAACAGGAACGCAACCAATTACAGAGATAACCATATACACAAATATGCAGCGGAAATAATACTTCATTTCATTAATGGAAAATACTGAAATATGCTTACAATCAGAAATGGAAATAAACTAGCTAGGGCGATGGTAGCTATCTCTGAGAAGAGGTGTGTGGGCTACATGCCTCTGAACTGACTTACAATGAGGCTCGAAGGCCTATTTATTGTTGAGAAACAATGAAAAACCCTTAACATTCCAAAACCTAACCCTAGGAGATGAAACGCCAAACTGTGGGCCCCGTTTGGGGGTAAGTTGGTACATCAACTTCCCGGGGACGTAACTTTAGCATATGATCTCCGTTTGACGCGTACAATAGCTCGTTAGAAAGATCTATTCGAGCACTATCATTGTCGGAACTGGCAACATCGGTCCATGGACCTATGTTGCCCCCGGATTCCCCAAAAAACGTCATTTAGGGCCTCAAAACGGCTTCGGAAGTTCAAGACTCGAAAAACTGCTAAAAATAGCAAGTTGTGCTACAATTAAGGAAACTGAAAATGCTGAGAAAGACAATGGTGGGGGTGCAGGTGGCCACCAATATCCACTTGGATCAGAAATGCATAGCAATAATAAAACTAAGAAATGCGACAACATAGGTTCTATCTCTCGATTAACAATGAGAGTGGATCTTCACACAACTTGTATACCACATTTGAAAAAATAAGGTATTCCATAGAGGAAAAACACCTTAAGTAGACAAACTAGATCAAAGATCACAACTCTAATGTTTTTACATGGCTAAAACCTTCTACGAAGGAAACAATCCATCGCCCTAGCTAACATGGCCACTAGAGGCAATATATTAATAAAGAAAATATTCCACATAAGTGAGTTTCTCATAATTTATCATTAACAAATGAATCTTCGTGCTCTTTAAATAGAGATAATGGAACAATCAATTGTTAAGGCACTAATCAATAGCCATTAGTATCGAGGAGAGTACGAGTTGTTGGATCACTCTATGTCTAGAACATATCATGACCATTAGATTACATAACTACAATTGCATACTAAAGAAACACACTTTTAGCTAAAGATACGTAAAAACTAGTTGATCTTAACTAAGTCCTCAACATTTAAATATCCTAATTGTAACATCCCGTAGTTGATTTTCCATGTAAATAAAATAAGACCAAGGTCATGGGACACATATTCCAAGCTGAATGGAGGGGAAAAATTTAAAGTGGGCATCACTTGTGGTTTATTAATGACTATGGAAATTGGCAAAAGGAAAAGAGGCAATAATTGACATTTAACTAAGGGAATAAAGGAAAATAGGAGAAAAGGAAGGTGAAGAGATACAAATACGCATGCATGGGAAATTAGAGAGAAAATGAAGGAAAAGGAAGAGACTAGACATCAATGATAAAAAGGAAAATGAGAAACAATAGACAACTTTTGCCTAGCTTTTGATCAGGTGTAGCAAAGGAGAGAGAAAAAGCACTTGGACAAGAAAGTAAGAAAAGCAAGGTTGCGCAAGAGGAAGTTTGGAAAATGGCAAGTAAGGACAAAAATTAGTTGTGGATTGCAGGTAACATTATGCATGTGAGATTTAGCTGTAGGTTTTAACCCCGTACAGAAATTACCTGCATACGAATTCTAAATCACAGGAAAAATAAAAATGCGAGAGCATAACACATAAAACACATATACACAGAGATTTCCCACTGGATCTCAAAACCGAGACTACAAGCTTGATTTTTCATTATATTCCTTTCAATGTTACAATACATATTTATACATGCCGAAGCATCCAATACCATGGACCGAAAACCATCGCGTCCAAAACCATGGACCGAAAACCATAGGTAGGTTCACCCAACCTAATATAGGGTCCAAAAAAAATTTCGGGGCGCTGCCCCGAACCCCGTAGAGGGGGGCTACCCGCCCCCCCCTATGACCCCCCCGTTGCGCAATCGGCGAGGCGAAGGGGGGGCTCCGCCCCCCCACTAACCTCCAAGTTCACTACGTAGGTTAGTCGTGGAAAGAATATAACACAACCCAACACCTTTCCCTTTCCTCACCTTACTTGCTAAGGCTATATTTTCTTCATCATAATTCTTTGATGAAGAACCATCTCTGGTGCTTGTCCTGATCTCCTCCTGCATTAGATCCGACCATAGTTGTTCCCAATCTAGTAGCTTCTCTCTTCCATTCACTGAGTCTTGGTAGTTATGCCAGCTCTTAGGAAGACCGAGGAGAGCAAGAGTCACCATGTCATCATCGCCTATCGTGATTCCTACACTTCCAAGCTCATCTTTGTAGGTGGTGAGCTTGTTCAGATATGTAGAGATCATGTTGCCCTTTTCAAACTTGATTTTTTGAAGCTTTTCTTTCAGCGCCAACTTCCTTTGATCACTACTATTCTGATATAGATCCTTCAATGTCTTCCACATTGAAAATGATGTCTCCTTCCCATGGAGACTTGAGACAATATGGTCTCGAACTCCCTCCATAAGAATCCTCCTCGCTCTCGCCACACATTTATTCCATTAGGCAAATTCTTGGGCATTAGCTGCTGCTGGCATGGGGACTTCTTGATCAATGAAGTTATTCAATCCGTTGTCCTCTAATACCATTTCCATGCGATCCTTCCAGGCTATGTAATTCAAGCTGCCATCCAGGGCATACTTGAGTCTCAAGCCATTGAATGCCATTGGTGAATTTTGGGATGTGATAAAAAATCGATTTTGTACCTACAATCAAGAACTTCAAAATTTCAAACTTCTCCCTTCATAGTATACTGCTCTCTGCTTTGATCACCTTTTCTCTGATACCACTTAGAAATTTTGACTGTAGATCACCTGATAATGCAATGTAACTAAAGAAAAATACTTGATCTACTTCTACAAACAAACTTGCGGAAGCTTAATCGATTTTGAGCAAGATCAAATAAAACACATATAACATATGAAGAAGAAATCAATCACACATGAACACAGAAGAATACTCTGGGGAAAGCCTCAGCTAAAAACCCCGCTATCTGTATTATCATACAAGTGGAAATATCTCAGGATTACACAAAGCTTTAGCTCACAAGCTATCCAGCTCTCAGTGCAATCCCTCGCTCCTGCTCATAGACAAAACAGACAACACATATGCCTTCCTTTAGTCCTCCAAGCCTCCTATTTCCTTGCGCAGTTTCTCCTGGGTCCTCAAGCTGCCACCTATGTGTAATTACCTCACACACTACTCACTAACCTCTGAAATAACTGCACAATCCACAAGGAAAGAATTCCTTCTGTTTGTAAGAATATCCTCATGGGAATATTCCTACAACTGATAGTACACTATCCCATCCTTTGATCTCAACTGGGTCTCTGTCTGAACTGACATGCAAGAGTTATTTATGAGAGAATATTCAATTATCTGAAGTACACTAGTTGCATGCATGCATTGACTAACTGAACTCACAATCAGTTCCACAAACTGTTGGAACTAATCTAACTCGACTTAACTAAGTTAACTAAGGTAACTAATTACAACTCAAAGTACAACTCATCCTCATATCCTTAATTAATGGATAACTTCCTCACTCAAAGGGATAACTGTTGCATGTCTTCATATAGACTTCATGTTTGATTTTCTCCAACTAATTAACTCAAGATGAATTAATTAATTATTTTACAAACAACTGCTGAGATCAAATTCGAATTTTAATTCTCAATTTTAATTTAGGGACTAATTAAAATTGGAATGTATCCCAAAATGCTATCTATAGCAATGCTATTTTTAGAATTTCTATTTTTAGCGTTTCTTGTTGCTATTTTCAACATGGATGTGTTCAGTTGCAAGAAACATGTTTGGAACAACAAGGTAAGGTAACCAGTGTATTGCTATGTTTATTTATGCATTGACAGTTGTGTGTTGATGGTAGTATGATGCAAGGGATTGCATGACAAAGAGACTGCCATGAAATCTTGAATAAGGCTTAGTTTGAGCTTCCCTTTGGAAGCACTGGGAACCATGGGGATTGATTCATGGTGTCTATTGTTAGTCTCATGCTTTTGGCATTTTGTGAATTGTTGCACTTGATTGCGGTTTTCTTTGTGTCTTGTGCATGGACATGCCACTTTGTTTATGGTGTCATATTTTTGTTTATTTTCCATGGTTTTCTTCTTGTTTGCTTCTCAGTATTCCCTTTATTGTTTTAAGAGTCTTGAGAATTGGTTGGGGAATGAGGAAATTAATGGGGCTCGGGGAGAGTTGTGTGGTACTCAACAAGTAAGGTAAAACCTAAATGAAACTTGATGCATGTATAAGGGTAGTTGAAGGCAAGAGTATGACTGCTAGTTGGAATTGTTTGGTCCATTGGTGTAAATGGAGGATGGTAGAACAATCATGGGAAAGGTAATCAAGAAAGGTAAGGTGAATGGATTTGAAGCGTCATATGCCTTGGCTATGTTAGGAACTATTATTCTCAATGTTGCGAATGTGTTGCACACATAAAGGGATTTCTCTTAACCTTGACCTTATGATATCTAGTAATTACGTTGTGATCATGATTATGATGATGTCTATATGTGTATACATGTATTTATGTATGTATGTATGTATGTCATGTCTGACAGGGTCATCATGGATCATGATTATTTTATGCTAATATTTATATGTACATATGTATTTATGTATGTCGTTGACTGACTAGATAATTATTTTTTTATGTTGATGTTTATATGTATGTATGTGTATGTATGCATATCGTTGTCTGACAAGATCATGATTTTGTATGCTAATGTTTATGTATATGTATGTATGTATGTATCTATCTATTTCATTGTCCGACAAGTTCATCAAGGGTCATTCTTGTGAAAGAATGATTGCTTATGTAAGCGAATGGCATGAAGAGGTTTCTGGTCTTTTGAGGAATCAATTGGGAGCAGTAGCCCTAAAAAATATATGAGGTTAGTATCATGTGGTTATGATTTTATATTATGTGATTATATTATGTCTATGTTATGGGAAGGCTATACCTAGGGATACATTAATGAAATGAAAGCGGTGTGGTTTGCGACATGCAGGGACAAGCATGAATAAGATACTGGAAGCAAGGTTGGTTGGTAGAGACAGTGTGGCCTTGGATGTGTGGTACTACTGTTGTGCATATGTTGTATATGTTGTACATGTTACATCTGTGATGTTGTGCACATGTGGTGTTGCGTATATATAGTGTGTGTACATGTTTTTTATGCAATGATTATGTACAAGATGGTACATATAGTGTTGTGTGAATATTGCATATGCAGTGTTGGGTATAGATGGTGCTATGCACATGTTGGATATGTGGTATTGTGTATATATGGTGTTGTGCACATGTTGGATATGTAGTGTTGGCTTGTGGGGGCCTAACCCAGGTTCAGCATTAGTTAGCCAAAAAAATCCCTATGCTACTGGCCCTTTCGACACTAGCCCGTGGAGCACGGATTGAAGTCTCACTTGAAGCAGTATGGGGGGATGTTGGAACCAAGTTTCCGCACCCTTGAGATAGATGTGATGTCGTTTTATTCTAGCTATACTTTCCTTCGTGCAGGTTTCTTAACACTCTGCTCCACTCTTCAGTACCTTCATGAAAGGGTGTAATCGTCTTCTGCACAACCCTAACCAGGGGCGGAAGTCCTTTCGCGCTGCTAGGGCATCGAACTACAATATCTTCCTAACTAGGCTAAGTGTTTTATTTAGTTAGCTTCGCATAAATAGATGTTCCTACTTGCGGTCACTTATCCAACACAATTACATACATTTGCACATCATATAAGCATTATAAGTGAAATTTATACAAAATATAGTAGATGCATAAACAGGAAATAAAGGCACACAAATTGTAGAATACTTCTCTTTATTGATACTTTTGAATGATTACAGACTCGACTCGCCCTGCGCACTCAGCTGCAGACTTCTAGGCCTCTGCGCACTTAGCTACAGAGCCTCTACCTACACTATGACCCAAAACTTAGACTTCTACTTAAAGCTATCTATCATACATCATATCTTAATCCATAATTCAAATTATCTCATGCCCTTAACTACTTAGAGCTTAGCTCTATTTGTACAATCCCATGGTCCACTGGCCATGGGTAGATCTTCTATAACTGACATTACATTTTCAAAATAAGGGCGGACAACCCTATGACGATTTAACATCTACGCTCTCCACGACCATAAAATGCAGAGTATTTACATTTGGATTACAAAATTGGACCAAAATATGGGCTTTAAGCCCTAAAAATATCCTTGGTGGATCCCATGCCCAACTGGCCACCAACACAAACATTGTCACTCATCCTCGAGTCAATTTGCAGGTGCGGAGATCTTAGCACGAAGACCTCCCAACTCTATTTGGATCACCACAACATCGGCAATGCATTGAGCAGCCACCTATTGGACTTCTTCCACTCACTGTTTGGTGACTAATGCTTTGAATCTTCTGCTGAGCTACCTGCAGTTTCACGAGCTTCCCTTCAATGGAGGTTGTGATTGCGTAAGCCTCGTCTATCCATGGCTATAGGTGTGCTTTTAAGACTTTTTCCTTATGCTGAGCATCATCCACCTGTTCCTTGAGAACCTTTGCCTCCTAAATCTGTGTGAGCCTTTGTGTAAGAGAAACTGTTTGCATGGACCCTTTTACCTCGTCATACCTCCATTGTAGCTCGCGCACCTGTCTCCAAGCGCTCTACATTCGGGTCCTCCTGGAAGGTAGTTAGGACCTCAAATGACTATTCAAACAGCTGCATGCAGTCTTCCACTGCACTGTCAATTGCCACTATTGATATTGTAATAGTAGTGGTATGTTGTTCCCTGAATTCCAGTGGAGTTGAAGGCTGGGCCTTCAACTGCAATTCTGTTATCTGCAGGTTCAACTCTAGTTGAACCCTAGCCATCTCTGCTCGAGCGTCTCACACCCATGTGGCTAACTTGTGGATGTGCGCCTCCACTGGTTCTTCTGCTTGAATGTCCAACTTCGAGACCATCTGATAGGCTTCCTCTACTACCTACATAATCTACTTGTTTTGCTCCATTGCATCATCGTGCTGCAAGCCCAACTGCTCAATGTTGATGCACTGCTTGCTCATCACCTGTAGAGCACGAATATCTCGGGCCCTGAGTTCCACGGTGACTCCATCTTGTAAGAGGTAGAGTGTCTCTTGAGGGAGTGCAACCATGTTCAAACCTACCCATTTTAGACTGCTAACCATGGGCCTATCGACCTCCTTCTCTGTAGTAAGCACCCCAGCTGGTAGCACTATCATGTTGGTCACCCTTGTGCACAACATCTCCTCGACATCTGAAGTGCCAATTGCGAGGCTGGTGGACATTGTGCTAGCATGTGGAGTGCGTACCTACAACTCCTGCAACTCTGTCTAGAGAGCCCCCGATACCAACTGATGCTGCTCTTCGAATCATTGGAGGGCCTCCGTGGTGAAATCCCTTACTATTTCTTCGATATCATGAAAATCCCCCTCAATGAGGGTGATTGGATCAAATGATGTCATTGATGCCTTTGTTTTCATTCATGGCACTTCTTGATCTTGCGATCGTGAATGCTTGAGTTGGGTGGATGTCATCTACGGGTGTGTGCCACCTTGTTTTCTCTTTGTTTCTGCCTCAGTGCCAGGTGAAGGTGACTTCTATCCTTCATGCTCTTCTCCTCCTGTTTTCTGTTGCTCCGCCAATTTTGTGGTGTTGCGTGCTTCTTGGGCCTTAGCCACTGCTTCCTCCTTTTTGCGCTTCTTTTCCAGCCACACCATCCAGAGCTTTGTCTCTTCCTTCTTGCACTGTGTGACGGACTTATCCATTTCCACCGCGGAGCTTGCTAGAGCGTGCCACTCTGGTGGCCAAGACTCAAGGACTGCAAAGATCACATCATCTATTGCCAGATATGACAGGTTATGCCATGTCTTTGTAGGGTCCTTCCGTGCCCTGATAAAGACATGGTGGAAATCCTCTTTGAAATCTGTAAATCTCTATAGGCTGGTGTATACTGTGGGCGACAATTTTGGCTTGCGATTGATCCCCATACTAATGCTCATCTCCATTAAGACCCAAAATATCTTGCTTTCTTTTATCGCTACACATCCTTGGTCGCCCACAACAAAGCGTACTTCGCTGCCTCTGGAAGGTTCGGTGCGACTAAAGGGAATTTCCTCTCTTCGGGCAGCTCCCATGCCACCAGTATGATCGACAACAAGAGCCACGTGTAGTGAAATGTTTTTCCCTGCTCCTGTGCTTCGCGACAGTTCACAAGGAACTCGCCGTATAAATAGTTCACCCGGTTGAACTGGACTCCTTCCACACATTGGACTGCTAGTCCAATCATAGGTGTAGGCACCTCATCTGAGAGACACTTCTGCATCACTTTTCCTGCTTGTATTTGCATCGTGACCTTGATTATAGGGTTGCTAATGTTGGAGATGGCATATCCTTGCTTCTTCTTCTCCAACTTGAACTTCTTCTTCATTGCTTCTGCAAGGGCCAACTTGCCACCTTTTCCTTCTGATATGTTGGTTGGTTTCTCCCCTGAGTAAGTTAGCCATGTGATTTTATGAATCAAGTTGTCTGTGATGGGAATGGGCTCCTCCAACCATAAACACCCATCATGCACCAAGTAGAGGAGCTGCTTGATGACGAAGACGGTCACTATGGCACGGTGGTAATGTGGCACCCAGATCAAGTTTAGCAACCTGACTTTCTCTACACCCCTGAGCCATTTGTGCGGCTCCAATTTAATCATTCCAGCCGTCACGACAATCCGTCGGTGCATTAGTTGTTCAGTCGCTAAATGCGAGAATTTATCATGATCTACGAGGTCCCAATCTTCAAACATCAATACAAGAACTCACCCTAAGTGCGGTCCCTCAAAAAACATATCGTCAGAGAGCTCTTTCTCTTATCTATGTCCTTCGTCACTTTGGCTTTGCCCTTGCATGGAGGAATATATTCTAGCAACCTGGTAATAGGGTCCACACCCTGGGTTTCAACTTCCATTTCTTCAACCTCCTCCTCCACCAGGATTTCTTCAGATTCCTCCTTATCGGCCTCCATATTAATGGCATTCCCCTTTTCTTGCAAGGTGAGCTTGGTCCTTTGTGGGTTTCATGGTGAGACACGCACTGGGATCATAGCCTTCTTATCCTTCTTAGGTCTCGATGTTCTGGGTGATTTAGGGACATCAACTATTATTTTGGCGCTCTCTGGGGCTTCTATTACCGCAATTTCCTGCGTGACTTCTTTGGCTATCAGTACTCCTGTGTCCATGGCTTCTGCGGGTGCTGACATAACGCTATTCCACAATTCTTGTAGTGTCTCTAGTAGTTGCTCAAATAATGAATTCTCTTTCAGAGTCTCGAATAGGTCTCGGTTCATGTATACTTGAGCACGCAATAACTCAATTCTCAAAATGCCAAGTGTTTTCTGCTGGACAACCACTTGTAATTTATAGGGCCTTTTGAATTCAAATTTGACTGTTCCCCCACATTTGGTCCATTAATTCTAGATTTGCAGCATATTTTCAAGAATCTAACCCATAAATATCACCTTAAATGCCTTCCACCCGCTCCATTTGGCCTCAGACAGACCATCAAATCGTGAATAGTGAATTTAATGGTCACTTTCCAATGGACTTGAGCACAAGCGCAACTGTCTTTGTGTTGTCGCGGACCGTGTGACACTTCACTACATCACGCAACTCTCTAAACTAGGCAGTGTAGTTTATAGTCTCGCACCTCCTTTCAGTTGCCTGGAACGCTAAGACTATGCTATTGTTGGCTAGTCGAATGGTCAGGGCACCTGTGTATGGCTTCAAACAACTACCATTCGCTTTTCCTGGGAAGGGATCTCCATTCAACTTGACCAACTGGACCGCACCATCGTTAGTAATCTCCTTAATAACATAGGTCCCCAGCCAATGCATTCTGAATTTCCTTGGAAATTTATCAAACTTACTGCCATACAATAGCATCAAGTCATTCACCTTAAAGGTGCACATGTTAATATGTTGGTCGTGCCATGCCTTTTCATGTTGTTTTTGGACCTGCCAGTGAAATCCAGCCAAAAATATTTCTTCTTCAAGCTCATCCAACTGCTCGATCCTCTCTTCCAAGGCTTCGTAATCCATCATACCTATGGGCACTGCTATGTGTAGACTAGGCACGATGTATTCCATAGGTATCACTACTTCAGCCCCGTATACCAACCTAAAGGGTGTCTGCCTTGTTAACTTCTTACACATCATCCAATAAGTCCATAATACTGTAGGTATGCATAGGTCCCAATTACTTCATTAAGCATTGCATACCTTGGTCAGCACGTTTTCAAGCACTTTGTTGAACGCCTCCATTATCCCGTTAGCTTGTGGGTGATAAGGTGTGCTATTTTGATGATACACTTGAAATTCCTCATATGTTAGTGCACTGATTGTCTCATTTAGGAAGTGCGTACCACAATCACTCATCAAGATGTTTGGGCATCCAAATCGTGTCAGTGCATTTTCAAATAGAAACTTTGCGACATTTGTGCCCATGCAATCCTTCACTGATTGTGCTTCTTCCCAACGAATCAACTACTCCGTCACAGTGATAATGTACCTCGCGCCTGTCTTCCCTTGTCGTTGAATCAGTTCTACAAAATCTATTGCCCACTTCTCAAAAGGTTGCACCGTCATTTGGGGATTCAAAGGCATTTCAGCACTCTGTGATGGCCTGCTTGTCTGCTGACATACATCACATGCCTTGCAATATGATTTTGAATCCTAATGAAGGGTTGGCCACCACAACCCTATGCGTAGAATCTTCTGCGCAGTTGCTCTTCCTACATAATGTCCTCCCGTACCGCCCCCATGAGCATCCGTGAGGATGTTTCTTCGTTCAAATTTAGGTACATACCTTCACAGTATTTCATCATTCCCCATTTTGTATAGATGCCCAACAATGATAGAGAATTTTTCCGCGCGCACCACTAATTCCTTCTTTTGTTTGACATAGTATTCTTCCGACACAGTGCCAGTTGTTAGGAAGTGTATTATATCCTCAAAATGTCCATCCGCGACACACAAAGAAGAGAGCTGCGTGTTAGGTAATCCTTCCTCCAAATTAGTAGGTTCCTCCCCTATCTCGATGCGCGACAGGTGGTCAGATCCCACGTTCAATCATCTAGGCTTCAGAACAATTTCAAAATTGTAATCTTGGAAAAATAAGAGCCATCTACAGATACGCCCCCAAACACATGCTTATTGGCCAGGTACTTCAACACGGAGTGATTTGTATACATCTTAAAGTGACCCCCTAGCAAGTAGTGTTGATACTTCTGGAGTGCATACACCATAGCTAGCCCCTCATGTTCAGTGGTGGAATAGTTCTTCTCTACTTTGGAGAATATACAACTTGTGAACGCGATAGGGTGGTCCAAGCCTTCTCTGCCATCTTGTGCTAGTACTTCCCCCAACGCATACACGATGCATCAACATGTATATGAAATTCTTTCTTCCAGTCCAGGAAGACTACAATAGTTACAGTAACCATCTTTTCTTTCAATATATCAAGCCTTTTCTTACAGTCATCGTTCTAGTAGAACGAAACATCCTTTTTCAACAAATTTTCCATTGGCACGGTGATCTGGGCATAGCCTTTGATAAAAAATTTGTAATATCCTGTATTTCCCAAGGTAGCACGCAACTATTTCACACTTCTCGACGCTTCCAAGCTTATAATCACCGCGATCTTCACGGGGCCTACCATCAGCCCTTGTTTGCAAACCACATGCCCCAATAGGTGCACAAAAGGAAAGCAAAACAGACACTTCTTGAGGTTTAGCACAATTTGGTATCTTCGACAGGTATCCAACATCAAGCACAAGCTCGCTACATGGTGCTTAACCAGTCAAAATACAATCCAGTCATCAAAATATACCTCTAGGAACTTATGAATGAATTCCTTGAATGCCATGAGAACCAAGCATGAAAATATAGCCGACGCATTCTTCAGCACAAACGACATTACAGTGTATTGAAAACAACCCCAATCAGTCGCAAAGGTTGTCTTGCTCCTATCCTCCGGCACGATTTTGATTTGGTGGTACCCTGAGAACCCATCAGTGAAGGAGTATGCTTCCTAGCCACCTACATTGTCCAACACTTCATCTGTGAATGGAGTTGGGAAAGGATCATGCACATAGGCGTCATTCAACTTTCTAAGATCCACGTATATCCTTATTTCATCCTTCTGCTTCTTTTCTTGCACCACCATTGGGCTTACCTAATCAAACTCTTCCACAGACTCAATGATTCTAGCTGCTAGCATTTTGTCTAGATCTAAGTGGACCTTCTCCTTGTATTTCAGATTTAGGCTGTAAGGCCTCTACTTAACTGGCTTCACATCGGGTTTTAACATGATCTTCATCACTCCTAGATCTCCGATTATTGCTTTCAAATCTGTAAACTTGGTAGGGAATAAGTTCTGGTATTCTCAGAGTAATTCAATGACCTTATCCACCATC
Source organism: Pinus taeda (assembly GCA_000404065.3). Classification (NCBI taxonomy): domain Eukaryota; kingdom Viridiplantae; phylum Streptophyta; class Pinopsida; order Pinales; family Pinaceae; genus Pinus; species Pinus taeda. Next base: position 57,287 of record APFE031589083.1, on the reverse strand, counting down.
GCATTGTCCTAGTAGTCTCCAATCTTTGCGAACTTGGGTTCTGTCTTCATACCAATGTTCACCTGTCTATTTTTCACTGGAGTGGTTATATCATGGTTCTCAATCTATGGTCCCTAAACCTCATGGTGGCCTTCTATCTCTAGAATGTTAATCTTCCATGGATCATCGTCCTCTTCTTCAACAGTTAATATAAGATTCCAACACGCAACTCAGCTGAGTAGCCGATTCAGGCTGCGTCAGGTCAAAAGGATCCTGTGGTATCCTAAATATGGCTGCTTTCACCTCTTGTAGCGCTTCATCAATACCATCAAACCCATCCTCAAAACTAAATGTCATCATGAATCCCTCATGCAGGATATCCCATTCACCTGTCCCATGGCAAAGCTCTATTTCTACATACCAATTAAGTGGGATAACATCTAGGGTATGACAGAATAGGTGAACCCACTCAGGTTGTGGCTTTTCTCCATAAGCTTGCGTCCATTTGGCCAGATGCATGCGTGGATCATTCTACCCATCGTACCTGTTTTTCAGTCGCATCTTAGGCTTCCCAAATCGTGTTCACATCATTTTCCTACATTCGCGCCAATCATCGAAACTTCGCTTGTGTGTACCCCACCATCTAATGGGCGTAGCACGTAGTTCCCAATCCAAGGCCTGGAAGCATTATTTTTCTGGAACTTCCCTTTCGAATGCATCCAAAAAGATATATACCTCATTCATTCCATCATAAGTAGGCAAATTTCTTACCTCCGGTGACACACAGTGCAACGACATTGTCATCATATTGCAATTCAACGTAGTTACTTCATGTAACCGACTCTACTAATATTTTGTTTCCTCATCGAAATCCGAAGTGTAGGAGCTCTCGCGCTCCCATATAATCCGTCCATCCGTGGTGGGATTCACCGAGTCTTGGTCTCGCATTGTTATCTTATAGATGTAGTCTAGATCATCATCACTCTCATAATCATGAACCGGCTCCATATAGCGCAATCCTTCAACAAGATCTAGGGGAACTATTACGCGCATTGATTTCTTCTCAAATATCATTTTTCGCTTCTTTAGATTGATTACCCCATTCATATAAGTAGCCCAATCAATTCCCAAGAGCACAGGGTAGGGATTGCTGTCATCAACAATATTTATTACTTCAAAATATGCTAGCGCGCTCGCTCCCTCAATATCCACGGTCACTCCTTGCAGCCACCCCATGGGTATTATTTTCTACTAATTGGCCATCCTTAACTGAATTGGAGACCATTGCAGCGCAGGTCTCCCCATTTGCTCCCATGTTTGCTTCGGTATAATGTTTGCATCTGATCCCAAATCCAGAATGACTTGATCCATTTCATATTCTCCAATTTGCACGGTGAGTCTCATTTCATGTCTCGTCCTTGTTTTATGCTTTTCGATCTTGCAGACTACGCACGGTTCACGTGGCGCGGTCCCAACACATCTATTGATAAGTTCCTATAACCCTTTCACAGCCTTACTGTCATGCAGTAACTTCATACAGGTTTCTAAGAAAGTTGTGAGCATAGAGGGGTCCATCTCTGGCTCAGGCTTATCCTTGCTTCCTGAAGTGGAGGCCTACGAAGCTCTTCTTAGCTTCCATGAATGCTTCACGAGTGCGATCCAAATGAAACTCAACCTCTTTCATCGGGGCTTTGCGAACCTATGTACTGTCTTAAGATTGTTTTCCCTTGTCATCCCTTATCATGATCCCACTCCTAAGCACTATATTTACGTTTGGATCTTCCTCGCGTGACTCAAACCTCATCATTTGCGAGTTCTAAGTCAGTAGAGGTTGTAGTGTCCCTTTGTCACATATCCTAGCTATCAACGTAAGACAACCTTCTATTTCATGATCAAACAACGTGCAATACTTGTATAACGGGCACATTGGATTAGTGCAATCGTGGGCATAGTGTCCTGACCCTCCGCAATTGTAGAAAATCAACTGTTTGCAACCTCTACCAAGTCCTCGTCTACCTCAACCTCATTTGCGCCCCTGAAATCTTGTTCACGTCATCCTTTCATTTTGGTCAAGGGGTTGCGTTTCATCCTAAACCCTGTAGACGGGAGTTCTATCCATAATCAATTCATAACTCCTGCAGGTATGCTCATCATGTCCTATCGATCTGCAAAAGTTGCAGAACAACTGTTGCAATGTTTGCACATACTTCTGTAGCAAGTGACAGTTATCCATGGCATGTTTTTCGATTACCTGACAGATAGCGCACCATAAAGCAGGCATTGTGCTAGGTCCTATTTGAGCTTCTGTCCTTAAAGGCATCGATCCTCCTCTGGCAAGGTAATTTGTAAAGACTAGACAATGGTCTTTGTCATGACCCTGACTCTTGCATTTCAAGCACCATACCTCCTTACACACCTCTAGTCGAACCGTCCTATCCTGCTTCAAGCTTTACATATCAAGGCACATATTTTGCAGCTGCATGTGGATCTACTGAACTCCTAGATTAAGATCTTCCATCAAAGTCTCATGTAGTCTCATGGAAATCTCCAAGGCCTCTACCTAAGTTGTTAGCTTCTATTGCAACAATATTGCAACAACGCGGTCCTTAAGTGAGGTAGTAGCGAAGCCACAAACCATTCGCGATGTTGTCTATTTGTCAAATTCATATTGGCTTCGCGGATTTGACACTTCAATCTTTGATCCAATTCCCATTGTGTCTCAGCTGGTCACATCCTGATTTTTTTGAATCGCATAATCGACTGTGACTCGGACTTAGGCCTGCTAAATTCCCTATTTAGTGTTATCATTGGGGTTATCATTGGAGTACTTAATATACCAGGTCAGCGTGTGATCCTGTAGAGCGCTAACCATTGTCACTTTATTTTTATGGTCATCTGTAACACCTTGAGCTTCCCATACAGCCTTTACAATGAACCAGAATTGGTCTGAATCCTCATTTCCCAAACCTTTGAACAAAGGAAACTTCACTATGTTTGCGATACTGAATCACAGTGGTGGTGGAGGTGGTATAGGTGAATTTGGAGGTGATGGCGGTGAAAATGAAGGTGGTGTGGGAAGAGGTGGTATTTGTGGAAATCCATGTCTTATCAACTGAATAGCACTTCGTGAAGAGACCTAAGCTATCCCTTCTTCATCCCCTCGTGGAGGTGAAATCAAGGGGCTATACTTTGGACCCTTATTTCCTTGGTTTCTGTAACTTTTTCCGCTTCACGTAGTCCTAAACGTCAAGGTGGCTGCATAACCTATTTTCCACACAACAAAATTTTAATCCAAGTATGCAAAGATTTTACATACTTACCTTGTGGTCCTTTGAAAAATCGTCACTCTACCTCGCTATAGTTGACAGAGGTATCGACTATGAATTCAGTAACTAATCCTCCTATGATGCAATTGATCCAATGATCGACAGCACACGCGATCTAATCCCCTAATGCTTCCAACCTTCACACTAGCTCTGGGGTCCACACAATAGGACCATCAAGTTTCCACCTCCCTTGGCTATCTGCTAGCTTCACCATCCATTCATATAGCTCAGTAGGGAAAGAGGTGAAAAAAGATTTCGTGGATATCCTTATACAGGTATCGGTCCAACCACTGTTCTTTTGACAGTTGTGGGTTTCTGTTTTGTTGTGCCACGAACTTGTGAATCCTTCTGTCCAACAAGCCTTCAATTTGTTTCTTAGTTGGATTCCAGTGATACGACATCACACTTCTTTATGCAGATTCTGGTCCCGGCAATGGAACCATTTGTTGGCTTGTGGGGGCCTAACCTAGGTTCAGTGTTAGTTAGCCAGACAAATCCCTATACTACTGGCCATTTTGGCATTAGGTTGCGGAGCGCGGATTGAAGTCTCACCCGAAGCAGTATGGGGGGATGCTGGAACCAAGTTTTCCCACCCTTGAGATGGATGTGATGTCATTTTATTCTAGCTATACCTGCCTTCGCGCAAGTTTCTTAACCCTTTGCTTCACCCTTCAGTACCTTCGTGAAAGGGTACAATCATCTTCCACGAATCCCTAACCACGGGCTGAAGTCCTATCGCGCTGCTAGGGCAGCGAACTATGATATCTTCATAACTAGGCTAAGTGTTTTATTTAGTTAGCATCACGTAGATAGATGTTCCTACTTGCAATCACTTATCCAACACAATTACATACATTTGCACATCATATAAGAATTATAAGTGAAATTTATACCCAATATAACAGATGCATAAACAAGAAATAAAGATGCAAAAATTGTAGAATACTTTTCTTTATTGATAATTCTAAACAATTACAGACTCGACCCGCCCTGCGCACTTAGCTCCAGGGGTCCGCACACTCAGCTACGAACTTCAAGGCCTCTGTGCACTCAGCTGTAGAGTCTCTACCTATGCTATGACCCAAAAAATAGACTTCTACTCAGAGTTATCTCTCATACATCATATCTTATTCCATAATTCGAATTATCTCATGCCATTAACTACTTAGAGCTTAGCTCTATTTATACAATCCCATGGTTTGTGGACCATGAGTAGATCTTCTATAGCTGACATTACATTTTCAAAATAAGGGCAGACAACCCTATGACTTTTTAATATCTACATGCTCCGTGACCACAAAATGCAAAGTCTTTACATTTGGATTACAAAATTGGACCAAAATCTGGGCTTTAATACCCAAAACTTCCCTTGGGGGATCCCACACCCAACATGCAGTGTTGTGTACATAGGGTTATATGTACATATGTTGTGTGAAAATTGTACATTTGGTGATATGTAAATATGGTATTGTGTGCATGATTTTACAAGTGGTGATGTGAGCATATGGTGTCATGTACATGTTGTACATATGGTGTTGTTTGCAAGTAGTGTTGTGTACATGTGCATATGTTGCTATGTACATATGTTGTCATGTACATGTCGTTCATATGGTATAGTGTACGTCTGGAATTATGTACATGTTGTACAAGTGGTATGATGTACATGTGGCATTGTGTACACGTTGTGCAAGTGGTGTTGTGTACATGTGATGTTGTGCACACATTGCACATGTGGTGCTTTGTACATGTTGTACATATGGTACTGGTGTATAAGTGGTACTTTGTGCATGTTGTACATATGGTACTGGTGTACATGTGGTATTGAGTGCATGTCGTACATCCTGTGTTGCAGGCATGCGGTACTATGTATGTGCATTGTGTAGTCATGGTATTGTGACATGTGTATTCATTATGTTGTACTCTTTCTACATTTATGCAATGTGTGGGGTTGTACATCGAGTATAAATGTATGTATTTTGTTGTACATCAGGTGTAGGTGTATGTATTGTGTTGTGTTGTATTGTACACTAGGTGTAGGTGAATGTATTGTGTTGTGTTGTGCACTAGGTGTAGGTGTATGTGTTGTGTGTCAGGTGTAGATGCATGTATTGTATGGTGTTGTATGTTTATGATGCACACTATTTGTATGTGCACATGGTTGAGGAGAAGGCACTGGGTGTTTGTCAGGTGTGGACATCGATCTGGTGTACGTACGAAATAAGGACAAAGGTAGAAGCTAAGGATTAACTAAAGGATAAGTATCATTATTTAATTTCAGTTTTATTATGCATATGATTCTGGACTATGATGGTTACATGTGAGTTATGATTTTGATCTATGATAGTTGTGTTTCGAGCTAACTTGATTTGATATGTTTATACATGATGATTTGGTCAAAGATGTTAGCTTGACTTGTTGTGATAGGAAGCAAACAGGATTGCAAGTGTTCCTTATTGAAGAACTACCAAAGAGGTATCATTTGAAGTTATTGAAATTTATTTTGAATCTAATGGAAATTATGTTCTTGGTACAAGAAGCATGAAATTCCCAATTGGGTGGTTGAAAACAACTGTAAGAATTAGGAGCATCAATGAAAGGAATTGGAAAATGCAACAACATCCTGGTAAAGTATTCAAGAGCAGGGCCATTGTTGGAAACAGGTACCCAATAGTGTCCATTGATTTCCATGAGCATTCTATGACTGGTATGATGGTTTTAAGGTAGGGATATGCCTTGTTTTTTGTATCTTTCGATGTGAGGAAGACTTCCAAGGGATGGATTTCCTTGGATTGGGGTGCCAACAGAACTTGGAAGGTGTGTGACTGCACAGAAGGAGGTGACCGGATTGCTTGAGGGACGATGTAATAGAGAAGCGAAATCCCGGGATATATTTTTTTTGGTCATTAGCATTTCCAGATGGAATCAAATGCACATTGGGAGTGTGCCCTAGAACAATGAGTTGGTAACTATTCGCCGAGAGGACAAGTGGCATAGGATTATAATGCTGGACATTAGATATAATTTGACTGTGGCAATGGATTCTGGACTCCCTCGGAAGGAGGTGAATCCTAGTATTACTTTGAGGGTGGAGGTGTGAGGCTCTGGATTCCCTTGTTGCGGATGCAGGAATTGTATCCTTTTATTTGCTGGTTGATCAAATGTGCATATGTGTATGTGTGGTTATTTTGTAAATACCATAATGAGTTGTGTTATAAAGCTCCAGTAAACGATATGTTTGTCATGTTTTAGCAGATGGTCATTGTAAATACTCCAACAAGCTGTGTTAGAAATATCCATGGGAAGTATTTTCTATTTTTAATGGTCTTGTTAGTTATAGGTGTCATTAAACACCGAGGATGGTGTTCCACCAAGGGGGAGGGTTTTGTAACAACATTGGTTAAAAATTCATGTAAAATATATATAAGGCCACAGTGATGGGACACATATTCCAAGATGGATGGTGGGGAAACATCCTAGTGGGTGTTCATCCATTTTATTATGGCTAAGGAAATTGGAAAAGGAAATGTCAAAGGGTTTGGAAAGGCATGTTACATTTATTGGCATTTTATTTATGAAAATAATGGAAATTAGGAGAAAAGGAAGGCGAAAGGTCACAAGTTGCATGTGAGGAGGAAAATCAAGGAAAATAATGGAAAATTAAAATAGAGGCCTCATTAATAAAAATTATTTTGAGAATCAGTGGGTAGGATTGGTTAGTGTGAAGCTTGGTCAGTGTAAGCTTGATTAGTTCCGTTTTGGAGCTCTCTCATTATTCTCTCTCTCTCTCTCTCATACTCTTGGACACATAGATTTTTCTTGGAGTACTCTTGGAGAGTGTGGCATACTTGGAGTTTTGGAGAAAGAAGGAAAAGGAAGAGAAGGAAAGCACAAGAGGACATCTACCTACAACAAGTATTTCTTGTAGGTACCGAGTTGCATGTATGTTTTCCTCACTATTTTTGGCATGCATGGCACATGCATGTGGTTTTTGGTTAAGATATGTCATTGGCATAGAGGATTGCCTAGATTGATAGTGGATTTGACTAGCATTTCCATTTCATGGATAGTTGGCATGGATGTTGTGGGTTTATTTCCTTGTTTTTTTTTGTTGTTTCTCATGTTTCCTTAGCTTGGGTTGAGTTATTAGTTCCTAGAATCCCTGGTTGGACAAATGCTCTGGAAGCCCTATAACATCTTGGGTTGAGTTACTAGTCTTGTAAGCCTTGGTTGGACAAACACTCTAGAAGCCATTGGTGGGTTGAGTTACTAGTCCTCGAAGCCCTAGTTGGACAAATGCTCTGGAAGCCTGGTGGAAGCTGTGGGTCGAGTTACTAGTCTTGAAAGCCTTGGTTGGAAAAAATTCTCTGAAGCCCTGGAAGGCTTGGATAGAGACCAATCTGATGATGGTTTTGTGATGTTTGTCCATGAGGTGGAATCACTGTTTGATGGGTTGAGGTGGATGGCCTTTGGAAGCCTTGGATGGTTTTAGATTGATATGTTCTATGATATCTCACATTCATGCTTGGAATATGGCATTTGGTTGAATGAATGAATAGATATTTGGCTCAACCCTTCTATGGTTAGGTGGAACGTGGAAGTCCCACATGGGGTTTGGATTCTGCATCATTAATATGAGGTTATTTCTCCTTGTATTTCTATGAGTATTATGATGGTTTATATGTGGATCATATGATTGTGATATCATTGGTATTTCAGATGCTATTTTTTTAGTTATATGTGTGTGTGTGTGTGTGTGTGTGTGTGTGTGTGTGTGTGACCGTAGCTATGCATGGCTCTCATCATTGTTTTACTTGTAAATGAATGAAAAATGTATCTATGACCAAATGGATGAAATGGAAGTCAATGTATCAAGGAAACAAACCCTCATAACGAATCTCAAATAAGTATGAGACCCTTATGCTCAAATTTGTTATTTACCAGAGATGGGACCTGTTCCAAGGAAGTGGAAGAGTATTTTTCCTTAGTGAGTATGGAAGAGAAGGCCAAGGGAAAGATGTCCCAAGGCAAGGAAGGCGGAAAGAATATGGACTTGAAGAAAGTCAAGTGTTTTCACTGTCACTAACATGGGAACTATGCCAAGAACTACCCATAAAAGAAAGCAAGCAAGAAGGAGTTGATAATAGCGGCAGCACGTGAAGCTCTAGCTTCACAATTCAAACTTGATTTCACTCTCATTGCCTACATGGATGGCACTACCATGGGATGCATGTGGTATCTTGAAAGCAGTGCCTCATTGCATATGACAGGGAATAGAGATCTCTTTAGTGATTTTGACGAGAAATACCTCAATAATAGCATAGAGTTTGGAGATGAGGAGAGGTATAGAGCCATCGGGATTGGTACAGTTACCTTTCAGAGGAATTATGGCTCCCCTCTTAGGATCATAGATATGATGTATGTTCCAGGACTAAATAAGAATCTTGTTTTAGTTGTGGTATCAGAAGACTGTGGCTAGGATGTGCTTTTTAGTAAGGGAAAGGTTTTCCTTAGACACATCACCACGAGACAGGTGAAGCAAATCGGTGCACGGGTCAAGATCCTGTATGCTCTTAACGTTCAAGATGAATGCAAAGCCTTGAGGAGAAAGGAAAATGTTAGTGACTTGGTGGTCAAGAGGGAGAGTAAATTAACTCTCAACATGCAACCCCAAAAGAAGCCTCAGAAGCAGCGTTAGGAAATTGTGGAGAAGCCACAATTAGAGAAGTTGAGATGATACTAAATGGACAGATCTACTCAAGCATAGAAGAAGTAGTCTTAGACAATTTTGGAGTAGCCACAATTGGAGAATATGAGAGGAGACCGAGTGGAGGCATCCAGTCATGGAGAGACCTTGAGTAGGGGTAAATTTAGAGCCAAGTGGGTAGAGGGATCACATGCAGCCATACCTCCAGTTGTGAGGTGGGGCAATGTGAAGTGATAGTCCCAAAAGGGTTGAAATTAGGAAGGGTCCATTGAGAGGTTTTATCTCATGGATCATACCTTGCTACAGGAGCTCAAATTACATAGTAGCAGGAGGAATCAATGGGATTGATGTAGTCAAAGATCAAAGTGACAGAGGCTAGAGCAGTCAGATACCAAAGAGTGTACAGAGGGTTGACAACGGTGCAGAAAGGCAGAATCAACAGAAACATAGAGTTTTTAGTTGACAGAGGCACCATTCTGATTCAGGTTGGATGTATTTTGTTTCCGAAGTTGCTGGAGAAACAACAATAGAGAGAAGTGTTGCATCTGCTCTATCTCACATACCTCATATGCTCATCTTTTCTTATCAATTGATGTCTTAACCACTTAGAGCCGCGCTCTATTATACAATCCCATGGTTCGTCGACCATGGGTAGATCTCTATCGCACAACCTTAACCAGGGGCTGAGATGCTTTTGCATTTCTATGGCAGTGAACTGCACTATTTCCCCAAACTACACCATGTATCTTACTTATCTTCTTAACAAATCTTACTTATTTTCACGTAAATAATTATTCTAACTTGTATTCACTTAATCAACAAAGTTATACACATTCGCACATCATATAAGAATTAAAAGTGCAATTTATATCCAATGTAACAGATGCATAAAATAGGAAATAAATACACAAAAATAGTAGGAAACTTATATTTATTAATGCTTCCAACTGTTACATACTCGACTCGCCCTGCGCACTCAGTTGAAGGGGTTCCCGCACTCAGCTGCGGACTACTAAGCCTCTGCGCACTCAACTGCAGAGTCTTCTCCTACTCTACAACCCAAAACTATACTTTACTCCACAGATCTATCTCACATACCTCATATGCTCATCTTTTCTTATCAATTGATGTCTTAACCACTTAGAGCCGCGCTCTATTATACAATCCCATGGTTCGTCGACCATGGGTAGATCTCTATAGCTGACATTACAATAACAAAATAAGGGCGAACAACCCTCTTACTCTTTTACAAACTATGCACTATGAACCCACAATATGCGAATTCTTTACATCGAAATTACAATCTTTGACCAAAATCTGGGCTCTAAGCCCCAAAACTTCCCTTGGGGGATCCCACACCCAACAATCAAGCTCTGTACAAAGGGAACTAATAGAGGAACCTTAAAAGATGCTTTCTAGTTGAAAAACATTGTGGATAGTAGTGGCTTTCCTGATGCTGAAGAAACATTGGAAGCTTATGGATTGATGAACCACTAGCTAGGATAGAAGCACCCTAGTTTTTGTGGAGTTGATGAACCTGTAGGTGTTGATAGAACTGGTGCATGCTCTCACTAATGAATTACCTGGTAGTAGTGGCTTATATGCTTCTACAATAACTTATCCATTGAAGAACGTTCCTTGATGTGGACTCTCTTCTCTTGAATATGAGTTAAAAACTATGTGCACTATGGTATCTTGGAATGGATGTAACTATGCCTGAAAATACTAATTGATAGCATCTGTAGCTGGAGGATGAAGGTAATGTGGCATTTTGGTATCTCTTTTTAGTTATTCTCTTGGTTGAAATTCCTCAGAAGTGCTCCACCTCAAGCACTAGAATCTATCTTGGGGGTGACAACTACAAGTAGTTGTGGTTGTAGCTTTTCTATGGTTACGTGGAGAGTTAGAGTCCCACTCTCAGTTTCTAGGTCTCTTATAAGATAAGTTAACTCTTATGTTTTTGGCTTGAGTTTTATTATTATGTCTATTATTTGCATGGAAATATTGTTATGCTAATGTTGTGGAGTAGTGTTCTTGCATAAATGAAGAATGTAAATGATTATGTAAAGATCCTGAGATATGGTCCATTACTTGTGGATATGCTAATCTTGAAATACCTTAAGTATGCATGTGCATAAAGGGATTGAAATCTCTATAAATAGGTAATTTATTTGTGTAGACCTTTCGGTATATTTGGCCTCCATGATATGACTGGCAAATGTTGATAATAAGGAAAGTGATTTCCTGTGCAAAAGTGTTCCATGAACATTTTCTTAGCAATGGTTTAATTCCTATAATTATCTGAGTCTGCAAATTGGTATAAATGGCCTGTGTATTGAGAGATGGGTAGCTCTATGTAATATTTATTGTTCTTTTGAAGGAATGGTTCAATTCCTATGTTTATAATCTAACTATCTAAGCATGGATGATAGGTAAAATCCTTGTCATTAAAATTCCCTCTGTGTTTTAATGATTCACATAATTAGTTTGTATATATTTCTAGTGTTTATTTATAATCTCAAGAAGGACTAGGTTAAGCCCTATTAAAAGCTCAAGAGGGATAACACACACACACACACAAATGTGTGTGTGTGTGTGCACACACGTGCTCTTTGTAGGTTGCAGGCTCAGGGGATTTATAAAATTATACGTATATGAAGTTGAACTTGGAGTTCAGCTCACAAATTCATAACAGAACCACTACATCTAAGAAGAGCCCCTTAAAAACCACCAGATTCAAGCCATTGTTCACCATAATCATGCATGGCTAAGAGGTAGAGCCCTCAACAAAATGGGGCTTAACCGTCATGGTATACAATTCGCTGGGACCATGTGACCCATGTCGAAGCACTTTGGAGCATGTGTAGATCGATGCTGGAGATTCACTAGTGAGCATATGGTCGGGATCCAAAAGCGGATCCCCCATCTTCTCTGTACCAAATGAGGCAAGCCCCCACAGACGGTTGATCGAGTGAAAATGAGACAAGGTTGTTGGATTTAAGTTGACAAAACTAGTAATGGAACCATGAACATGGACCCCCTAGTGATGTCACAAGGAGGAGGGGAGGTTCGTTATAAAATTGGAACCGTTGATTTTGTGACTTCCCTCCATTATTAGATCAATTTTTTGAGGACCAATGAACTCACCCCAGACCTCTTTCCCTGAAGATTTTGGATGGAGAACTTGGTAGGAATGTTGAGGTTAAGGTCTTGAGATGACATGGCATGTGGACTTGTTTAGTGGAATTAGTGTTGTAGGGTGTGAATGTGTTGGTGTATGGGTAAAAAGGAGGTGGAAAACCTCAATGTGAGGTGTATAATGCCATGTATCCTAGAAGGTCCTCCCTGGAGGTTTTAGCCAGGAGCAGTGCCAAGACCCATTGGGATTTAACTCTTGAGGTGATGTAGCCCTGGAGGGCCCGCACCTACTTAGCCCACCTATGTCTATGTGTAATTGTTCATTAGTTTGGAAGGCTAGGGAATATGAGTGGATCGACAGATGCCATGTGACCTATGACATGGACAACTACGTGGGCACCACAGGGCAGATTTGATGATGTGGCATGATCTGAATGACTAATATTTGAATGGCCATATCTTTGGATCTAAGAGTTAGATCAAAGGAAATTTTATCTCGTTGGAAAGGTCTAGAGAAGACAGACATAATGACATTATCCATTTTGATATTTGAGGAAGTAAAAAAAGGTCAAAAAATTTAGACCCCATTTCCATAATTGGACCTTGGGGATTGGGTCAACATAGTAACTTCCTCCTTTTGACCTTAGTTAGGATTGGGGTTAGTAGGTGTTATGTTAAAAACTAGTATCAAAGATTCTAGGTTCAACACTTGGACTGGAAGGGCATCATTGTAGAACTAATAAGCGAGGGTTTGACACTTGACTGTTAGGTCCCTATACTACGATTGTAACCCCTTATTTTTATTAGTGAAACCCCCTTATTGTATTATTATTCCCATATATTCCCAATGTTGTTATTATTATGCCCCATAGAAGCCCACTATTGTTATTGATGTGCCCCTACAATATTATTGTTAAGTAGGCTCTGATGGTATTGGGACCCCTTAGACTCCTATATATAGAAAGGAGGTCTTGTCATTTGTATCATCCAAGAATTGTTGATTTGTGTAATTTAAAGGAGGTTTTCCCCTCGAAGAGGCTAATTTCTAAGGTGTTGATCTTTCTTTTCTATCTTTTTAAGAGCTTGTTTCATAACAATTGGTATCAGAGCTTTGGATTCTAGGGTTTCACTGCTCTAAACAGGTCATCATGGAATTTTCAATATAAGTTTTTTTCTACAAAGTTTCAGAAGCTAAACAAAACCCATTTTAGTCGAAATCGTTCTGAAGCTTGGATTTGAATTTCAGATCTTTTTTTTGCTGGATTTTCAAAGATATGATCTTAGTAAGTTAGGGTTTTTGCAAGCTCCAGAATTCCATCGCAAACAGGTCATCATGGAATTTTAGCTATAATTTTTTTCTACAAAGGTTCAAACTCTGAAATTAAAACCCATTTGAGCTGAAATCATGGTGAAGCTCGAGCCCAAATTTTAGATTTTGTTTCACTATATTTTCGGAGTTACGGTCCATTACATTAAGGTTTCGATAGGCGCCCAAATTACATCCCAAACAGGTGACTCGGGGAAAATCATTATAAATTTCTCTCAAAGAATCAGATTGAAATTTCGTAAGACGTTACAGAAAGAGGATGGACTGTACCTTTCTATGATTTGTTTCATGTCTAAAGGTTGAAACAGTAATATGTGGAACTTTGTACAAATTCTCTCTATTGAAAAAGTATATAAGCAGATCATCTTGGGAGATTGGGCATGACTCTTTTTTTGAGAATCTGATTTCGATTAGACTGGTGGCATTGGAAAGAGAACGCAGAGGGCTATTGCATATCCCAATTTTAGACCTTGGAGATCCAAAATTTCAGAGATACAACTGATTCAATATAGAGCTACTAAAAGCAGGAAAAAGAATGACTCGAACCAAGAAAATAGAAACACTTAGTGACCAAAATTTGATGGAGGATTTGAAGAATGGGATCGAATCTAAGATAAATAATTGTATATTTTCCATGGAAGCTAATATCTATGGTAGGGAAGAATATTTGAAGAAATTAATGGAAGCTTTTAAGAAATGCATGGAAGGTTTGAAGGAAGGTGGGACAAAGATGCTACAAGAAAAGGCCTCCTAATGAAGAAAAGGTAGTAGAGGAAACTCATGATGAGAATAAAACAAATGTTAATCATGATTTCATAGAATCTAACATTGTATTTAAGACCCACCATATTTCAAAGATCGATATGAGAACTTTTGATGGCAAGGATCCCATAACATGGATACTACAGATGGAGAAATATTGTGATGTACAAGATGTACAATTGTTACAAAATGTACATATTGCATATTTATATTTAGAACCAAAACAGTTTGTATGGTATCGAGGGCTTTGCTCTCGTAAACCTCTTATCACCTCGTCAATTCTCACAGAGGAAATGATAGCACATTATGAGGATACGAAGAGTGACACCTCCTTTAGACAATTGATAAATATCAAACAAAAGGGGTCAATGGCAGAGCACATTGAGGACTTCCAAAAATTGAATATAAGGGTAAATTATATTCCAGAGAAGCAAAGGATTGATGTATTCATAGGGAATTTATAGGATAACATTCAACATGAGGTTCGTCTTTGGGAACCTGGTTCATTGGAGAAGGCATTCAGGTTGGCAAGAAAAATTGAAAGCGGAATTATGGAAACAAGGAATCCTGTCACTCACAACTATAAATATGGAATTTCTTTTTCTCCTAGCCTTACATAACCTAAAGGTTTTTCACCACAACCATTGGAAGAAAAAAGAGAAAAAGGGCTTTGTTACATTTGTGATGGAAAATACACTAAAGGTCATAAGTGTGTTGAGAATAAATTATTTTACATAGATTATGAAGAGGAGTAAGAAAAGGATCAAGAAACATCAAAAGAAGAGGATATACACTAGGAACCAACCCCAGAGAAAGAAGAAATGAATCCAACCATATCTTGTAAAGCATTGGCAAGAATTACCACTCCTCAAACTCTCAAGATAGAAGGACATATCAAGAAGAAAAAGGTTCAATAAGTGAAATATCACATCGAGCATCAAGAAATGATGTCGAACATATCTTGTAATGCATTGCCAGGAATTAACACTCCTCAAACTCTCAAGATAGAACAACATATCAAGAAGAAAAGGGTTAAAGCAGTGAAAGATCACATCGAGCATCAACAACAAGTTCTCCAACTTTTAAAGGATAACCCCACTTTGGCGAAGAATAAAATGAAACAACAGGCATATCGACATCACAGTGAAATAATTTTTGATGTAGGTGACTGGGTATTTCTACGACTGCAAAAATACAAAAAATTGTCCCTCAAACAAGCTAAGAAGGATAATAAATTATCACCAAAGTATTATGGTCCATACAAGGTGTTACAAAAGATTGGTACTATGACATACAAATTGGAGCTTCCTGCATCTTCCCAAGTGCACCCAATTTTCCATGTTTCATGCTTAAAGAAGGTTGTAGGTGAGAAGATCTCAGCTCAAACAACATTGCCAGAACTTGATGAGGAAGGAAAAATCATATTGGAACTGGAAGCAGTCACAAAAACAAGAAATCGACCTCTATGTAATCGATCAATTTTAGAGTATCTCATCAAGTGGAAGAACTTACCTGCTGAAGGTTCCGGGAGGATGATAATTTAATACAAAAGAATCTAGAACTACTCAAGCGTTGAGGACAACACTTTTTGAATGAGAGGGGCATGTTAGGTCCCTATACTACTAGTGTAACCCCTTATTTTTATTAGTGCAACCCCCTTATTGTATTATTCTACCCATATAGTCCCCATGATGTTATTATTATGCCCCATAGAAGCCCACTATTGTTATTGTTGTGCCCCTACAATATTATTGCTATGTAGGCTCTGATGGTATTGGGACTCCTTAGACTCCTATATATAGAAAGGGGGTCTTGTCATTTGTATCATCCAACAATTATTCATTTGTGTAATGTAAAGGAGGTTGACCCCTTGAAGAGGTTGATTTCTAAGGCATTGATCTTTCTTTTCTATCTTTTTGTGAGTTGTTTTCATAACATTTTTGGGAGATTCAATGAGGCATTAAAGCCTCATGTCACGCATTAGAAATATGGTTGTTTATGTATTGATTATGTGTGTTGCTTGGTATATTTTATTGTAATAGTTAAATTTAGCATAATATTGATGATTTATATGATTTACTGATGCTAATGCACTAATTGAGGTGTAATGTTGTAGCTATATTTACAACGTCATATTTATACCAGCAAGCTAAGGTGATGGTGTTTATCATGCAACTGAATTTTGTTAATATCTAAAAGTTATGTGTGTCTATGACAACACATAAAAGACACTAAGGCTCAAAGAGATGAATTTTAAGGACCACATGGACAACAATGGGTGGTACAATATCAAACGAACAAAACAAAGAAATAATAGTAAAATGGTGCAACATACCTCCAACCAATCACAACATGGATACAAAGAGGAAATATCAGTTGAACAACAAGGAGGGTCATGTAGATTTTCCTATAGATTCAAAAGCTCATGTAATCTACTAAAACAAGAGACAAGAATCTACTTCTACTCTTTACAGAAGAAGCACATAAATATTGAGAAAAACAATAATTGACAAGAGGAATAACATCAATGGTACATAACACAATAAATATCTGGGGAAATCCACAGCTCAAAACCCCACTATATGTATTGCATTAACCAGAAATCCAATATGATAATACAGTGCTTGTTTTCACAAGAACAATCCCAGCACGTAGTAAAATCAATCTCCAACTCACAAGCAAGCTCTTGGCCAACACTTAGCCAATTCTCTAGCTCTCCAAGTCGCTATTTCCTTGCGCAATTCCTATATTTTATTAGCCCATCTTAAAGGGAAATAGTGCATCCCAAACTTCACAATCCCTTCTAGGTTTAGTTCCCAATTTCATTCACCATATGTACAACTCAGAAAATTATACAAAAAATAGTACATTTCCCCTGCACTCTAGTTTCAACTGAGTTTTTCTTAGAATTGACATGCATGAGTTTATGTTGAGGGAATCTTCAGTTAGCTGGAGTAGTACTAGTTAATGCATTAGTGCACCAACTGACTGTTAACTCACTATTAGTTCCTCAAATAGTTTGGAACTAATTTAACTGGACTTAACTCAGTAAACTGAGTTAACTAATTACAAATCATACTTAACTCATCCTAGACCCCTATAATATAGGGAGAACATATACATGACTTCATAAAGACTTCCAACTCGAAATTCTTAAGTTAACTAAGTCAAATCACTCTAGTTAACTGTTACAAGTTGCTATGATAATAGAATTAGATTTTAATTCTTATTTTAGTTCAAGGACAAATTAAACTGGAATTTTTGGATTCTATTTTTATCATTTCTTGTTTCTATTTTCAACGCTCCCTCTCAACAAGAAAGGAATTCAACTCGATCCTGATCCTGAACCTTTGGAATGTTCTGCATGCAACACTTCTCTCTATTGTTGTTTCTCCAGCAAAATCGGAAACATAAAACATCCAACCTAAATCAGAATGATGCCTTTGTCGACTAAACACTCTATACTTCTATTGACTCTGCCTTTCTACATTATTGTCAACCCTCTCTACGCTCTTCAGTATTTGACTGCTCTAGCCTCTTGTTGTAGCATTTTTTGGTTTTGATAAGTTAGAATAAATTAGACAAAAAATGAAAATATATTTACAAAATGTTAAGATAGGATGTGGAAAAAAAGAATATTGAATAAAAAAATGTTAGGAAAAAATGTTGATAAATATGTCCATATCAAAGACAATGTGAGGGTAGATGCCCGGAAAATGAAGGCAAAATAAAATGTTAGGTTAGACAGAAAAGAAAAAGAAAGCAACTCTAAAAGCGTTGCAAATCTAAATGCTGCTACTTTGTTCTAAATTCAGTTTGAAAAATAATAGTTGTGTGCAATTTGTTTAGACGCCACACTAGGTTATTTTATCCAATTATATAGTTGCATGATAATTGGATTTGTTTTAAATTAATTCTCATAGGTAGAAAATAAATTGGCTCAATAGTTTAATTTGAGCCAATGCTGGAAATAAGGTATAGAGATAGATTGTTCATACAAATAAAATATTGGGCTGCTAATTCAAATGCACTTTGAAAGGATAAGTAAAAATGTTAGGAATAGAAGGGTAGGTAGAAATGTGAAATTTTGAGATGTTGAAATGGTTATTTCCAAAAGATAAAAACATTAGGAAACATGTTGATGACGGGAGTTTGAATAACCAAAGTTTTTACTTTATGTTATTTCATTCATATGCTATCATTTCATTCCTTAAAACACCTGGATGCACAGTCGTCACGTTCGCCTATCATATCGCGACCCCACCATTCGTTCCCCACTAACATGTTAAAATCCCTCCACCTCACCTCTCATCCCACACACTCCTTCGTAATCATACGTCCCACACTCCCTTTCGGCCCTCATTTGTTGTCAAAAGTTTATCGGCGCGGGGGGTGGTCGCAAAATGGGCAGTCTTTAATACTGCCTGCATAAACCACAAAACTCACCTTTTATTCTTTCGGGACTAGAAATCCCAAAACCACAAACCACTCCGTCTTACCCCCGAATGCGATATACTTCATAGTTGTTTACCGCCGCCCCACGTCACCTCCATGTCACGTTCCACTTCATATCTCTCGTCCAATCATCTGTCGCCTATATGTTGCCCACTCTTTCCGCTCTCGTGTATTTATAACCAAATGTCCGTTAATTAACCCGTTGGATAATTAATGAACTTTCAAACATTCTGCGCCACCCTCCCACTCCAATTTTCTCTTTATAAACACTGTGTCATACATTTCAAACGTTACATAGTTAACTTCTGCAACCAAGATTATTCTTCAAGCCCGCCTGCTCAACAACTCAACCATTGTCTGACATTCTAGCATCCACTTGTCCTGTTCACAAGCACATCTTCCAGGTCCACTTGTCAGTTCCCTGTCTCCACTCTGGTAACTCTTTTTACCATTTTGTCATTTACAGTCCGCAGATTCCTTTGACAAAATTCCTCCCAAGGGAAAAACAATCGTAGAGGTTTCAAATCCTCTAATTCACCCACCGATTGATTTCCACCATACTCCATTAGTTGACAAGGATTGCAAAATCCTTGAGACTTCTTCTCAATTTGATTTATTTGAAATCTATTTCTGGTGGGAAGAGAAGCTAATTGACCAGAGTGATGAAATTGGGCTATGGGAATCCCAATTACCCCACTATATTTTTCCACAAATACACAGAGCTCCAGAGTTCGTGAGAAAATTCCATGAATCCTATGAATCCTATGATCCTAGCCAAAGATCCATTATCTCACCTAATGGAGAAGTCCTATGTCCTATTAATGCTGATTCAATTGAGAAAATGTTGCAGGCCCCTGCCAAAACACCAACTCATCCTTTTTCTCATGAAAACCTGATAGAAGCTTATAACAAACTAGACTTTACCAAGAGATCCCAGACCCTGGAACTATTTTAGTAATTAGTAGTCCTCTACCAAAGAGAAATCCCCCTTATGATTCATCTATGTTTCCTGATAGAATCAGGCATATTACTACTATCCTGTGCTATTTTCTTGGTTATCACTCTGATCAGTCTGTTAATGAAGCCATCATTGGTTTCTTATCCATGTTTTCTTCTGATTCTAAGCCTACTGTTATTTATGATTTTAGTCATTTCATAACAGAGACCATACATGAGTAGTTTGTCAAATTTAACACTGAAGAAGTATTCAAGTATGCTTTGCTGGACTTCAATGGGGATGAAGGAGAAAGAATAATTCACATACAAGTAGTTCATAGAACTATTTATTCATCCAGCTCTCAGTCTTATGAGCAACACTCCATTACCAAGGATCAATTAGGAGATTATCAAAGAAATTTAGTTCATAAATCAAGCTGCAATAGGAGATTGGTATTGCTACCAAAAATACACAGAAATCAGGGTTTTTGGCTATGAGCTTCCACCCTACAAATTGCCACAGTATCTCCCTGTTAGTATCTTTTCACTGGAGTACTTGAGGAAAAGATTGAATGCAGATGAAGTACATTTTGTAGCTACCAAAAAGAAATCGCAATTTAAGCTCAAATCTCAAGTTGGTCCCTTCATTTGTAATACCAGGATAGTAGAGGAGGAAGTAGATAAGCTGTTAAAAGAAATGAAATTTTCTCTCAGTTTATCTTGGTCATATGACCCGTTAGGAGTCATCTCCAAACTTAGGGTGGAGAATAAGTTCACACCATATCATCATATAGCTAGGCTTGAGATAGAACAGTTCAAGAATCAGTTGGAATGGACAGAGAATACACTCCAAGAGGCTGAGGAGTAGGTAGTCTCTATATCAAATATGAAAAATCCCATTGCACAGGAAAAGACTGCCAAGAGAGGGAGGGAAGAACAATCTTCACTAGCAACAAAGGAAACAAGCCAAGGCCTCAAGGTCTTTCACAAGAAAAAGAAACAAAGGGTCTCTATGAATATTGATTCATAGAATGGTGAATAGTCTATACAATATCCAACTAAGTTTACCACTTCTCATGAATAGCAGATAGTCCAAATTGTTGGAGGCATTCGAGAGAATAAAGAGGAAGACATCTTCCATGTCTTTTATGAAATCAAAAGAAAGAATTAAGAATTGAAGTTAAATACTTACACCCAATTCTGGGAGCATTCTTCCAGCTCTCAAGCCAGGCTTCTTTCAGTCTTTGACTCTGAGAAGGGGAAGATGCAAATGGCTTTCTTGCAAGCCCAAGTTCCTCAGCCCAGGACTGCAACACAATACTAGAAACACACTTATTTTGAGTTCAATGTCCAAGATGTGCATCTAATTGATCAAATTGATATGCACAAACATATTGGACAGATGATTGCTTCAACTTTGACAAACACTGCTATGAGTTTGTCAAAAATGTAGGTTACATTGGCCAACATTCAGTCACAATTAAAGTTTGAGAAGGTCTCCTCATTAGCAAAGGATACTAAGATTCATTCTTTGGAAAATCTAGTCCTAAGGATGGGATATGATCCCTCAAACATAACTGCTATAGAGGAGATCATTAATAAAAATAACATTGAAGTTGTAGCACTAAAGAAATAACTGAAACTACCAGCATCTGAGGATCCAATGGCCAAAGAAATCGAGGAGACAGAGACTCAAAAGTCAGATATGATGAAGCTCATCATAGAACAGAATTTACAAATAAAACAAATGGAGGAGAAAATGGAGAAATTGGTTAAGGAGAAGGAGGAAGCTATCAGGAACATTCAAACTTCAACTGATGTAGTCTCTCTTGCAGCAGTTCCTATCACTAGAGTTTCTACTACAGCCACTACATCAGCAACAGGTACAGCAGAAGGAGATGAACAACTTACTGAAGCTATTCAAAACCTGTCTATCCAGACAAGAGAAATCAATAAGATAAAGGATTAACTCAAAGAATTACAGTTTATGAAGTCTATATCAGACAATTCACACACAATTGAAACCAAACAGACTCAAAGGCCAAGTAGAAGTGTTGAAAAAAGAACTCATAGATTCCTTCATAGGAAACAAGTTAGGTTTAGCAAAAGAAATTCTATGGGAAGAAATCACAAAGGAAATCAAGGATATTTTTCCCTCCATTAAGATAATATTCAATCAGAGAGATCTCTTGGAAAAAGCTCAGGAAGCAGTGGAATCCATAACTAGGAAGCTAGAGGATATGACAGAGACTGCCTATGATATAATCAAATTTCTGAATTCCAAGGATGACTATGAGCTTGAGGATTTAAGGATAAGTGACAAAACTGCAACAATATTAGAGGTAAATAAGATTATCGCTAAGAAGAATCTCATCCTTCAACTACAAGAAAAGTGCAACAATGTTAACAACATAGATCAAAGATTTTTCAACAAGATTGAACCTTTGGTTAGCAAAGATTTACCTTCTATGATGGTTATTAAAGATAAATTGATGCCAATTGAGGATTATGTCAAGAAGTTAATAAAGGTAGGGACTCATGCAGCTTCAATAGCCAATATCAAAGGATCAGCAACACTATCTCTCATAGTAAAAACACTCAGGGATTCTTTCTTCATCCTGGATGAGATCAAACATTTATTTTTGGTAAAACCCACTTTTACTAAATACACCGAGATGGATGAAATCCACAGGAGGGTAACAAAGATTTCCATCCCAGATAAGAAACGTTGGGAAGAATTAACATATTTACTTGAATAAGGATTATTGAAAAGCATTCAATTTTTGAGGGAACAGTCAGCCAGCCTCAACCACTTTTCAACTTCTTTCAGTAACAGTCATCAAACAGCGTAGCACCAAAGTAGTGCCAGATCATTAGACAGTTTCATTTTTGATTGTGTAAATAATCTATTTTTGTAAAAGAATTTCAAGATATTTTTCGTCCTACTATTGTATAAATAACTTTCTTCACGAGTTATTCAAGGTTGCACCCTTGAAGAAGAATTTCTAAACATCTAATGTAATTAATATTTCTAGATCATTAATACAAAGAAAAGGATTTTGAATTGTTACACAGTAATTTGTCACTGTCCTCATTTTAGTCTTTCTACTGTGACATGTGTCAAATCAGCATGTTCATATCTTCCCACTGATGCAAGAATATTAAGCAAATGCTCTCTGTTGCTGCAAATTGACCCTTATTCCTTAAGTTTTTGCCTCGTCGCGAGTGAGCCCTTAATATACATGACGTTCCCATGCCCATAACGGTCTCATCATGACTTCGTCGTCGATGTACATTTGTTTCCCACGACAGTCGGATTTCTAGACTTGACGCGAGGTTATGAGTGATGCCTTGCGACGGCAAGTCTGCGTGTGTTGCCTCCTTGTGATGCTGTCGCGAGTAATGAGTTTATGTCCCTCGACAATCCATATTTGGCGAATTAGTTCAAACAGTTGGCCTTTTGGATGTTTCTAGAGCTAGTTGTTGGGTCAGTTTTGGTCGCCTTTCCTCCTCTAGGATGGTGGTTCCACCTCTTGTGCAACCTCCCTTGAGGATGAGCTCTTTCTCCCTCATTTCATGGAGGCTCCTTCCCCTATAAAAGCACTCACCTTTGCTATGATCTGCTAGCTTCTTTAACTAGTTAGTAATTTCTTTGGTTGAGCAGTGCTGCTAGTGCTTTTGAGTTTGATAGATAGCTGGTGTGGGTGTGACAAGTGTGAGATTGTTGATAGCTTATGGAAGGTTGTGGAGTGCCCTTAACTTTGTGTTAAAGCTAATGAGTAAGAGAGAGACATTGTATGTTGGGAGATTCATCCTTGAAGAGTGAATGCTTGAGAAACATATTGGCTGGATCCTCTGAGAAGGCTTGTGACGTCAAGACTTAGTTGTAAGCTTGTTCTCAATTCATTATTAATACAATCAATGATGTTTTCCTATGTCTTGTATGTAATTACTTGATAGCTCATGACTTCTTGACTTTGTGAGTAAATATATCATTGTTGTTTTCTGGTTACGTGCTTTGTTGTATTTTCTTTGCATTGTTTCAGGTTAATCACTCATTGAGGAGAAGGAAGTGGAAGCTGGAGCAATGGAATGGAAATCCATCGACCACCAGTTGAGGTAGGCCTCCAACAATGACTGTTTAAGGAAATCAATTGTTGATCCGTCTTTGCTGTGACTAGACCCACTCTAGGGCTAGAGGGGTCGCCTATGTCTGTAGAGGGAACACTTTCCTGCATCACAAGTTGGTGACTCCGTTGGAGGCCTACCTCAACCGGTGGTCAATGGAGTTCTGTTGCACTACTCCAGCTTCTGCTTCCTTCTCCTCAATGAGTGATTAACTTGAAACAATGCAAAGAAAATACAACAAAGCACGTAAATGGAAAACAACAATGATCTATTTACTCACAAAGTCAAGAAGTCATGAGATATCAAGTAAATTACATACAAGACATAGGAAAACATCATTGATTGTATTAATAATGAATTGAGAACAATCTTACAACAAAGTCTTGACATCACAAACCTTCTCAGAGGATCCAACTAGTATGTTTCTCAAGCATTCACTATTCAAGGATGAATCTCCCAACATACAATGTCTCTCTCTCACTCATAAGCTTTAACACAAAGTTAAGGGCACTCCATAACCTTCCACAAGCTATCAACAATCTCACACTTGTCACACCCACACCAGCAACCTATCAAACTCAAAATCACTAGCAACACTGCTCAACCAAAGAAATTAATAACGAGTTAAAAAAGCTAGCAAATCATAGCAAAGGTGAGTGCTTTTATAGGAGAAGGAGCCTCCATGAAATGAGGGAGAAAGAGCTCATCCTCGAGGGAGGTTTCACAAGAGGCGGAACCACCATCCCAAAGGAGGAAAGGCAACCCAAACTAACCCAACAACCAGCTCTAGAAACATCCAGAAGGTCGACTGTTTGAACTAATTCACCAAATCTAGATCATCGCGGGACATAAACTCTTTACTCACGACAGCACTGCAAGAAGGCAATGCACGCAAACTCGTCGTCACAAGGCACCACTCATAACCACGCGCCGGGTGTAGAAATCTGACCGTCGCGGGAAAAAGATGTACACCAGCGACAAAGTCACAATGAGACCGTTATGGACATGTGAACATCGTGTATATTAAGGGCTTACTCATGACGATGCAGAAAATTAAGGAATAAGGGTCAATTTTCAGCAACAGGGAGCATTTGCTTAATCTTCTTGAATCAATGGGAAGATATGAACATGTTGATTTGACACATGTCACAGTAGAAGGACTGAAATGAGTACAGTGACAAATTACTATGTAACAGATGCCCCCTAAAGCGTGAAGCCCGAGAGAGTGGGAGGGGTGAAATGCTTTACAAAACTGTTTGAACTGGAACCACCTTGAAGATCTTGCAGGCGCAAGTACAACTGACATCGGTGATAGTGAAATACATATAGTTGAGGCATGGGTGCAGCCATCCATAAGACATATGAAACTTGGTCTATGGTATGGACGCAACCACCCAGTTGATAAGACCATAATAATGACAAAGGTATGGTCGCAGCCATCCATGAAGACTCAGTTATAGTCGCAGCCATGCATTAAAGAGTCATGTATGTAATCACTAACCAATCCACGCAGCCTGAACATATGTAATCTTAGTTTGGGGTCTTGAAACCCAACCGATCATAGTACAAATTCTAACATGCGAACAAAGGTGCTGAGGTCGAGCATAATAGAAAGTCGCTTGATTACCAGTCAATGATGAAAACCGTTAATAAGCATGAGAGAAACCACCAATAATGCCAATGGCTCTCAAGGTACTATCTAGTACAATCCACTAAGTGTGAAAAAATGAGCTGAAGTCAAACACCTGTGGAATCACCCAATCGAAGACCAATGAGGAAAGTTTGTCGTTAGACATGAAGAACTTGTCGTTGAGGCATGCAAGTCCCAAGGTACCGAAAGGGGATCTCTAGACCAATCTCCTGGATAATGAGCTGATGTCGATAGGAGATGATCTATCGCAGGAGGGCCATAATGTTTCCCCCATCAACGACATGAGATAAGGAACAAGTGGTAGATAGTGTGAAACAGAGTATCAGGGTAGGAGGTAAGGGTGTGAAATGCAGAATGGTTATACTCTTGAACATATCGACGACACGACTCCAGAATGTGGCAACATTTTGATACCAAGGGATCAGATGGAATGAGGCAAAATGGCAACCCAAACCCGCGGAAGGCCAAATGAGGATGTATGGATATCCCAACCCGACAAGAAGCAAAAGTGTTGATGTTCAAGAGTGACTAGCTGCCATATATAATCAATGATGATTTCCAAATTTTCCCCCACCACTACTGGCGAGTACCCCAATTATTTTTGAAAACAAGCTTGAAGGGGATATCATATGCTTGTAATATAAGTTCGACCTTCAGTCGAATCCAACCTAGTAATAGTTTAACGAGCTGTAGGGAGGAGAAGCTCGAGTCTCATCATGGTGACGAGTCCAATGTTGTCAGGGTTTAACGAGTCTGACATAGGTAAATCTCAGAGTCCTTTTCATGTTTAGAGAGTTTGAAAAAGACACAGAAAAGAAAACTCTAGGGGGTCATTTTTCGTATATTTGTGTCCCTCGAGCCCAAAAAAGTATAAAATAAGACTCGAGAGAACCGCTTGATCATTATGATCAAGGAGTACTTTTCGTAATTAGTGGTCTCGGTTCGAAAAATTAGAAAAGCGATCGAAGACACGTCATTTTGTAACCAATATTGAACTCAAAATGACAAAATTCCAGCAATCTTTTCACGTTTATACGATGAGAAAAGCGCTGAAAGTGGACTACCTTTTATTTCATTTAACGAGTCAAAAAGGAAAAACTCGGCAATTTTTTCATATTTTACGAGTCAGAAAAGAGCTTAAAGGTGACTCGTCCTAGAGGAACGAGTGGTATAAAGGGTAGCAACTGGTTCCGGAAAGGAGGAACCGCTCAAAACAAGTAATGGTCAAGAGGTTGGCTAATAAAACCACTCATCGTTGCAGTTCCTCAGGAAAGGAAAAACAACCAAGTGAAAGCATATGATTGGCCAAAGAGATGGTGGTGATGGAATGAAACAGCCAAGGCTCATCTAGCAGAATTTAGCGGATAAAAACGACAATCACGAGATTTAAATCCGGTAGGGGTTCATTTTTTACACAAGCTTGAACCATGGAGAACTATGCTTGGATTCGGTTTCATGTTTACACAAGCTTGAAATGAAAACTATGCTTGTTATAAGTTTGCATGCCCCTAGCATAATGACGCAAATCAAGGTACATGCCCCCCAAGCTTCATTGCATTCAACGAGGTGGATGGAATGAAGGTTCACTTTCAAGATCTTGGAAAGACTCGACTTGGATTTTACGAGATCTTATTCAAAGACTCAATTTGGAAAGGGAGTTGTTTCATTTTTTAATGAGGTTGACACAGTAAAAGAACTATCCTCATAACCCTTGTTTCATTTTTTAACGAGGTTGACACAAGATCAAGAACTTTCCTCAAAACTCCTTGATTCATTTTTTAACGAGCTTGACACAAGATTAGGAACTATGCTCGTGATTCCTTATTTCATTTTTTTAAAAAGCTTGACACAAGATAAGAACCATGATCCACACCCCTTGTTTCATTTTTTAATGAGGTTGACACAAGATCAAACTATCCTCGGTCATCTGTTCATGGGCCAAATGAGGACATGGCTCCCAAGAGGCCTTCGCTGGAAGGAAGAAACGCACTCTGGGAGGGATACATGTCATGAGACACTAATGACAAATCAAGTTCCAATGCCCCCAGTACATGATGTACGAGACCATCTGCATAATCATCAGTAGATGTGAAGATGGAACAGGTAGCCACATAATTAACGTGTGGCTGGGAAGGTACTGCTTGCGAGCAAGAACCGATAGGGGATGACGACTGCATAGGAGGCACCGGGGACTAAAGAATGATAATTGATCGATTATCACCATTCTTCCATCGTGTGGAAAATGAACCACATGGAAAAGGGAAGAGATAAGGGCCCCATAGCATAGACATAGTCACGACCAAGGAGAAGACTGAAATATAAAGCACCTTGGACAACCATCACATCGATACAGACGGTTTTGCCTCCCAAAGTAACAGGAAACTTCAAGAGGATCCCTAAAGGTCGGTTGGTTCCTCCGTCAAATGCCAACAGATTCTGCACAACCGGCACAAGATGCAGGGAGCCCAAAGCTTTCTAAGTAGTGAAAGGCATGAGGCCAACCGATGCACCCTCATCCAAGATAGTGCCAAGTACCACCTTATCATAGGCATATACAGTAATCTAGAAAGGCACGTAGGATGGAAGGTGAAATGCAATCAAATGACTCCAGTCAAAGGAAACGACTAAACTACTTGGTGGGGGTATCATATGATTTCCCCCATGCTCTATAGGAACCGAAGAAGGACACTCCTGATCAGTGGGTATAGGAGGGTCGTTCTCAAACTCAGGAGAATCTAATGAGACGAGAAGAACATGAGCAGTGCGATCATGACGCTCTTCCGAAACAGAGTGATCAACGGGTGGTGAATCCAAGTTGACACTCTCTCTGACCAATGGTCAATCTGGAACAGGCTTAGCACAGCCAGATTCAGAAAGAGGAGGATGGACAAGAGAAGAATCTAAGTCAATCTCTTTGTCAACGAGGAGAGGGTCTGAAGAGAGCCTCTGATAACCAACGGGAATTCAAGGTGAAGAAGCTATAAGACTTTCCAAAATGGTGGAAGCTTTATCCATTAACGGACAAAGGTGAAGGGGATGGTTTCCTTCACATAGCCTACAGGGGAATCGAATCTTCCCTTTCTTCTTACCACTGCCAGTTGATAGGATAGTATCGTCATGAGCTCCAGAGGACGATGAGGGACAAGCCAGATCGTGAGACCATACTTCTAATATCCTCGAAATAGCAGGACAGTCACAAAGAAGATGATCATCCTTGCACAATTTACAAGGAAACTTAACCTTCCACAGAGGAGCAGAGGGTGGTACGACCTGAGATGTACTCGGAGCAATAGCTGCACAGGTGGCCTCACGTTTATCAGACTTCTCCTTCTTCTTTGTCTTCTTCTTCTTCTTCTTCTTAGTCACCTGGTTACTGGATGTGGAACCTTCACCAGGTGAAGGAGGAGAGGAGGATGAAGAAACAGGGGAAGAAGGCGAAGGCTCAACCTTGGAATCATTGTGTTGTGATTCAAACGAAGGAGACAGTGGAATAGGAGTCATGGCACTCGAGACCACCGAGGTTGAAAACAACCAAACGAGCAAACCGATGGTTAACCCAAGCAAAGGCAATGTTGCCATGTACGGAGCATCGGTATTTCCAAAAGAAGGAAACAGACCAGGGTTCCCATCTGGGGGAAGACCTTGTCCGGTAGACTCGGGGAAAGTTTCCATCGGGAACGAGCCTCGAAAACACTCGAACTGTAACGAAGAACTCTAACTGTTACCAAGAATATTTCGTGGGCAGTAAATTTATGACGCAGGAACAAAACTTGACCTTTTCATGTTTCAAGAGTCGAGAAAAGGACGAAAAGGTGACTCTATCTCTTTCGAGGTTTAATGAGCCTAAAAGGACAAGTGCTCAGATGGACCTTTTCTTTTAGGGATTCTTAAAAGGAACGAAAGTGACTACTTTGGAGAACTAGGCAAAAGGTTTACCAAACAACTCGTAAAACTACATATACACATTGGCGATCATATGAAAACCAAGGACTTTCCATATGGCAGTCAATCTTCCCGAATTCTGTGTTAGGTGCATTACGGTTTGCAAGGTGGCAGACACAACTTCCTAAGGATATAGGATGATAACCTAGTGGGGTATCCCAACATATACTCAAAGATACTACGAGCACAAGTCCATACTAGTGGCTATTGAGTCACAGAAGGAGGAATCACCCAACCTTAAGTGAAAGCAATAGTGACTAGGTTTAACGACGCCGGAGCACATCTCTAGCCTAGACCTCTAAATAATGTGTGTTATGTTCCAATGCATTGTTAGGTTCGTTCAGTTCATTTTAGAGTTGATCTTGAATTATGTTTCAATTTCAAGGCCTTACCGTATGTATATCAAAACCTAGGATGCAACTAGAATGAACAAAGCATCTTTCATTTCGATGAACTCCTACTTACAGAAGGGCAAAGAGATCATTCCCAAACCAAGACAAAAACAAGATCAGCAAATACATTCACTCAAAAAAACAAAATGTATAAACACATAAATCCCTGCAGTGCATCAATACTACTAATGAGAGATTTAAAATTTTCCTTCTAATTTTTCAGACATGAAAAACTTGGAATGCAAAATACACTTTCACTTTCGCATACTAATGAACGAAATCTTTTGATTTTGATAGCTTTGAATTCTAAAGAAACAAACAAGCAAGCATGAGATTGATTGATCCAAACAATTGTAATTTATGTCTAGTAGTGAAATAATCGAATCAATATGGAAATTGGTTCAACAAATAACACTAAACATCAATCAACAAGAAACAAGTGATGGAAAAACTTCAAGCACACCGATAGGAGGATTGTGGATGAATCTTGAATAGACAAGTAACCAAGCCAAATAATTCAAAACTTGAAAAACCAGGTCACAAAGCCAAAAAACTACAAGATTCACTTCAACGAAACCGAAAAGTGAGCACCTTAACTAAAAGCAATTAAAACAAACTAATAGATAAGAGAAGGACAACAAGGGATTAACCAGACTGATGAATTCAGGAGGTAGAATTGAAAAAAACAATTCTACAGGAATCGTCGTGGGTGTAACACAAGCAACTACTGCTGATCAGCCACTAGCCTTAGCAACAGAGTGACATCGTCATGAAAGTACATGTCTTTCACACAACGAGCCAATTTCAGGATTCGTCGTGACTATGTGACAGGATTCAGCGACGCACAGACTTACAAAACAGAAACAACGTGACGTCGGCACAACTATGTAAATTTTTTCAGCGGCAAACTTAAAGAGAATGAAAGGCAAATAAAAACTCCCAAACAAAGACCAGTCTATCGTTACAAGCAACAAAGGGATTTCCCAGATTGACCCAGGTAACCCAGAAGACTGATGGTTCAATCCCAAAATCCAAAAGACATTGACTCAAAGCAAAAGCAAACAAGAGAAAAACATAGGATAGACTCCCCAGCGGAGTTACCAACTTGTGATGCAGGAAAGTGTTCCCTCTGCAAACAGAGGCAACCCCTCTAGCCCTAGAGTGGGTCTAGTCACAACAAATACAGATCAACAATTGATTTCCCTAAACAGTCATTGTTGGAGGCATACCTCAACTGGTGGTCGATGGAGTTCTGTTGCACTGCTCCAGCTTCTACTTCCTTCTCCTCAATGAGTGATTAACCTAAAACAATGCAAAGAAAATACAACAAAGCACATAACCGGAAAACAACAATGATATATTTACTCACAAAGTCAAGAATTCATGAGCTATCAAGTAAATTACATACAAGACATAGGAAAACATCATTGATTGTATTAATAATGAATTGCGAACAAGCTTACAACCAAGTCTTGATGTCACAAACCTTCTCAGAGGATCCAACCAGTATGTTTCTCAAGCATTCACTCTTCAAGGATGAATCTCCCAACATACAATGTCTCTCTCTCACTCATAAGATTTAACACAAAGTTAAGGGCACTCCACAACCTTCCACAAGCTATCAACAATCTCACACTTTTCACACCCACACCAGCTATCTATCAAACTCAAAAGCACTAGCAGCACTGCTCAACCAAAGAAATTACTAACTAGTTAAAAAATCTAGCAAATCATAGCAAAGATGAGTACTTTTATAGGAGAAGGAGCCTCCATGAAATGAGGGAGAAAGAGCTCATCCTCAAGGGAGGTTGCACAAGAGGCGGAACCACCATCCCAGAGGAGGAAAAGCAACCCAAACTTACCCAACAACCAGCTCTAGAAACATCCAGAAGGCCGATTGTTTGAACTAATTTCCAAATCTGGATCGTAGCGAGACATAAACTCATTACTCACGACATCATCGCAAGCAGGCAATGCACATAGACTCGATGTCGCAAGGCACCACTCATAACCTCGTGCCAGGTCTAGAAATCCAACCGTCACGGGAAAAAGATGTACACCGGCGACGGAGTCGCGATGAGACCATTATGAACATGGGAACGTTGCATATATTAAGGGCTTACTCGCGATGAGGCGGAAACTTAAGTAATAAGGGTCAATTTGCAGCAAAAGA
The DNA here is from genome assembly GCA_000404065.3 of Pinus taeda. NCBI lineage: Eukaryota > Viridiplantae > Streptophyta > Pinopsida > Pinales > Pinaceae > Pinus > Pinus taeda. Next base: position 25,374 of record APFE031589083.1, on the reverse strand, counting down.
GAGCATTTGCTTAATCTTCTTGCATCAGTGGGAAGATATGAACATGTTGATTTGACACATGTCACAATAGAAAGACTGAAATGAGGACAGTGACAAATTACTATGTAACATGAATTTTTTTTTACACAGTTTGTGTTTCCTGTAAGTTTTTCCAGTGTCATTCATTATGTTTTTTTTCTTCATATACTTGTGTCTTGCAGAGATAAATAGGTAGGAATAATTGTATTTCAATAATTCCTATAAGCTTTCTAAAGTGATAATCTATAAAGAGAATGAATTAATGGGTTGTTTGTTTAATTAATTCCCTCAAAATTAATAAATCATCAACATCTTTTGTAAATTCATGTATATTTTCTCAAACCTTTAACATAGTTTAAAGGTTTTCATACTTATGATTATTTAGCTTTCAATTTGAAAATTGTGGCAATCATATTACTCTTTTGTTTCTGTTCATCATCTTAAAAGTTATTTCACTGTGTAAATATTTATAGTAGCCCTTTGTTGAGATATTGATATTATTCAAGAGGTTAGGCACATTAGTTCTATATTTGTTTCATCCATTGGTCTCTCAAATTAAAGCAAAACCCCCAAAACATTTATCTTAGATGCTCTGGCATAATAGCTTACCATTATTATCTTAGAGATACAACACCTTTGTCATTTTGATCTCTGACTGCATCAATCCCATTGATTCCTCCTACTACTATGTAATTTTGGATCCCGTAGCAAGTTACGATCCATGAGATAAAACCTCTCAATGGATCCTACCCAATTTCAGCCCTGTTGGGACTATCACTTCACATCATCCCACCTCACAGCTGGAGGTATGACTGCATGTGATCCCTCTTCCCACTTGGCTCTAAATTTACCCCTACTCGTGGTCTCTCCATGACTGGATGCCTCCACTCGGTCTCCTCTCAGCTTCTTTGACTGTGGCTACTCCAAAAATGTCTGAGACTGCTTCTTCTATGCTTGAGTAGATCTATCCATTCGGTATCCTCTCAACTTCTCTAATTGTGGCTACTCCACAATTTCCTGAAGTTGCTTCTAAGACTTCTTTTGGGGTTGCATGTTGAGAGGTAATTTACTCTCCCTCTCAACCACCAAGTCACTAACATTTTCCTTTATCCTCAAGGATTTGCATGCATCTTGAACCTTAAGAGCATACAGGTTCTTGACCCATGCACCGATCTGTTTCACCTATCTCTTGGTGATGTGTCTAAGGAAAGCCTTTCCCTTACTAAAAATAACATCATAGCCACAATATTCCAACACTGCGACTGAAACAAGATTCTTCTTTAGTCCTAGAACATACATCACATTTTTGATCCTGAGAGGGGAGCCAAAATTCCTCTAAAAGGTAACCGTACCAATCATGGTGGCTCCATACCTCTCGTCATCTCCAAACTCTATGCTCTTCTTGAGGAATTTCACCTCAAAATCACTTAAGAGATCTCTATTCCTCGTCATATGGAATGAGGCATCGCTGTCAAGATACCACACACATCCCATGGTAGTGTCATCCATGCAGGAAATGAGAGTGAAATCAATTTCAAATTGTGAAGCTAGAGATTCACCTGCTGCCGCTACTATCGACTCCTTATTGCTTTCTTTCTTATGTGGGGAGTTCTTGGCATAGTTCCTGCGCTCGTGATAGTGAAAAAACTTGACTTTCATCAAATCCATATTCTTTTCACCCTCCTTGCCTTTGGACATATTTCCCTTGACCTTCTTTTCCATACTCGATAAGGAAAAATACTCTTCCACTTCCTTGGAACAGGTCCCATCTCTAGTAAATAACAAATTTGAGCATAAGGGTCTCATACGTATCTGAGATTCGTTATGAGGGTTTGTTTCCTTGATACATTGACTTCCATTTCATCCATTTGGTCATAGATAGACTTTTCATTCATTCAAAAGTAAAAACATGATGAGAGTCATGCATAGCTATGGTCATAAAACACACACACACACACACATATATAACCGGAAAAATAGCATCTGAAATACCAATGGTATCACAACCATATGATCCACATATAAACCATCATAATACTCATAGAAATACAAGGAGAAATAACCTCATATTAGTGATGCAAAATCCAAACTTGTGATGGGACTTCCACGTTCCACCTGACTATAGAAGGGCTGAGCCAAATATCGCTTCATTCATTCACCCCCATGGCATATTCCAAGCATGAATGTGGGATATCATAAAACATATCAATCTAAAACCATCCAAGGCTTCCAAAGGCCATCGGCCTCAACCCATCAAACAATGATTCCACCTCAAGGTTAGACATCACAAAACCATCATCAGATTGGTCTCTATCCAAGCCTTCCAGGGCTCCAAAGAATTTTTTCCAACCAAGGCTTTCAGGACTAGTAACTCGACCCACAACTACAACAAGGCTTCCATAGAATTTGTCTAACCAGGGCTTCAAGGAATAGTAACTCAACCCACCAATGGATTCTAGAGTGTTTGTCCAACCAAGGCTTCCAGGACTAGTAACTCAACCCAAGATGTTATAGGGCTTCCAGAGCATTTTTCCAACCAGCGATTCGAGGAACTAATAACTCAAACCAAGCTAAGGAAACATGAGAACCAACCAAAACAAAACAAGGAAATAAACCCACAATATCCATGCCAACTATCCAGGAAATGGAAAGGCTAGGTAAATCCACTATCAATCTAGGCAATCCTTCATGCCAGTGACATATCATAACCAACAATCCACATGCATGTGCCACGCAAGGCAAAAATAGTGAGGAAAACATACATGCAACTCGGTACCTGCAAGAAATACTCATTGTAGCTATTAATCCTAATTTCCTCTTTTGCTTTCCTGCTCTTCCTTTTCCTTCTTTCTCCAAAACTTCAAGTATGCCACACTCTCCAAGAGTACTACAAGAAAACTCTAAGTGTCCAAGAGTATGAGAGAGAGAGAGGGAGAGAGAGAGAGAGAGAGAGAGCTCCAAAACAAAACTAACCAAGCTTACACTGACCAAGCTTCACACTAACCAAGCCTACCCACTGATTCTCAGAATCATTTTTATTAATGAGGCCTCTATTTTCATTTTCCATTATTTTCCTTCATTTTCCTCCTCACGTGCAACTTGTGACATTTCATCTTCCTTTTCTCCAAATTTCCATTATTTTCATAAATAAAATGCTAATAAATGCATCATGCCTTTCCAAACCCTTTGAAATTTCATTTTCCAATTTCCTTAGCCATAATAAATCGGATGAACACCCACTAGGGTTTTTTCCCCACCATCCAGCTTGGAATACGTGTCCCATCACTGTGGCCTTATATATTTTTACATGAATTTTTAACCAATGTTGTTACAAAACCCTCCCCCTTGGGGGAACACCATCCTCAGTGTTCAATGACACCTATAACTAACAAGAGCGTTAAAAACATAACATACTTCCCATGGAGATTTATAACACAGCTCGTTGGATTATTTACAATGACCATCTGCTAAAACATGACAAACACATCATTTACTGGAGCTTTATAACACAACTCATTATGGTATTTACAAAATAACCACACATACACATATGCACATTTGATCAACCAGCAAATAAAGGGATACAATTCCTGCATCCGCAACAAGGGAATCCAGAGCCTCACACCTCCACCCTCAAACCAATACTAGGATTCACCTCATTCCGAGGGAGTCCAAAATCCATTGCCACATTCAAATTGCATCTAATATCCAGCACTATAATCCTACACCACTTGTCCTCTCATCAATTAGGTACACTTGTAAGGTTGTTTGCTTCCTATCACAAGAAGTCAAACTAACATCTTTGACCAAATCATCATGTATAAACATATCAAATCAAGTTATCTCGAAACACAACCATCATAGATCAAATCATAACTCGCATGTAACCATGATAGTTCACAATCATATGCATAATAAAACTAAAAGTAAATAATGATACTTATCCTTTAGTTAATCCTTAACTTCTACCTTTGTCCTTATTCCGTACGCACACTGGATCAGTGGCCACACCTGATAAACACCCAGTGCCTTCTCCTCAACCATGTGCACATACAAATAGTGTGCATCATACACATAAAACCACACATGACATACAACACCATACAATACATGCATCTACACCTGACACACAACAAATACACCTACACCTAGTGTACAACACAACACAATACATACACCTACACCTGATGTACAACAAAATACATACATTTATACCCGATGTACAATCCCTCACATTGCATATATGTATAAAGAGTACAACATAATGAATACACATGTTATGATACGATGACTACACAATGCACATACATAGTACCGTATGCCCGCAACACAGCATGTACGACATGCACACAATACCACATGTACACTAGTACCATATGTATAACATGCACACAGTACCACTTATACACCAATACCATATGTACACCATGTACAAAGCACCACATGTGCAACGTGTGCACAACAACACATGTACACAACACCACCTGCACAATGTGTACACAATGCCACATGTACATCATACCACTTGTACAATATGTACATAATGCCAGACATACACTACACCACATGCATGACATGTACAAGACAACATATATACATAGCACCATATGCACATGTACACAACACCATATGTACATAGCACCAAATGTACAACATGCACACAACAACATATGTACATGTAACCTTATGTACACAACACTACATGTTGGGTGCAAGATCCCCCAAGGGCAATTTTGGGGCTTAAAGCCCAGATTTTGGTCCAATTTTGTAATCCAAATGTAAAGACTCTGCATTTTGTGGTCGTGGAGTGCGTAGATGTTAAAGAGTCATAGGTTTTTCCACCCTTATTTTGAAAATTTAATGTCGGTTGTAGAAGATCCACGCAATAGATCTAAGCTCTAAGTAGTTAAGGGCATGAGATAATTTAAATTATGGAATAAGATATGATGTATGAGAGATAGCTCTGAGTAGAAATCTAATTTTTGGGTCATAGCATAGGTAGAGGCTCTAAAGCTGAGTGTGCAGAGGCCTAGAAGTCCGTAGCTGAGTGCGCGGACCCCTACAATTGAGTGCGCAAAGTGGGTCGAGTCTGTAATCATTCAGAATTATCAATAAAGATAAGTATTCTACAATTTCTGCGTCTTTATTTCTTGTCTATGCATCTGTTATATTGGGTATAAATTTCACTTATAATGCTTATATGATTTGCGAGTGTATGTAATTGTGTTGGATAAGTGATCACAAGTAGGAACATCTGTTTACGCGAAGCTAAATAAATAAAACACTTAGCTTAGGAAGATATATCAGTTCGCTACCCTTGTAGCGTGAAAGGACTTCAGCCCCTAGTTAGGGTTGCGTGGAAGACGATTGTACCCTTTCGCGAAGGTACGGAAGGGTGGAGTAGAGGGTTAAGCAACCTGCGGGAAGTAAGGTATATCTAGAATAAAACGACATCACATCCATCTCAAGGGTGCAAAAATTTGGTTCCAGAATCCCCCCATACTACTTCAGCTGAGACTTCAGTTTGTGCTCTACGGGATGATGCTGAAAGGGCTAGTAGTGTAGGGATTTATTTGGCTAACTAACGCTAAACCTGGGTCAGCCCCCCACAAGCCAACAAATGGTTCCATTTTCAGGACCAGAATCTGCATAAAAATGTGTGATGTCGTATCACTAGAATCCAACTAAGAAAGAAATTGAAGGCTAGTTGGGCAGAAGAATTCACGAGTTCATGGCACAAGAAAACATAAATTGTGGATGTCAAAGGAATAGTGGTTGGACCAATACCTGTATATGGAGATCCACGAAATCTTCTTCGCCTCTTTCCCTAATGAGATATATGAGTGGATCGCGAAGCTAGTAGATAGCTAAGGGAGGTGGAAACTTGACAGTCCTATTGTGTGGACCCTAGAGCTAGTGTGAAGGTTGGAAGCATCAGGGGATAAGATCATGTGTGCTATCGATCATTGACTCAATCGCATCATAGGAGGATTTGTTACTAAATTTGCGGTCGATACCTCAGTCAACTATAGCAAGGCAGAGTGACAATTTTTCAAAGGACCACAAGGTAAGTACATAAAATCTTTGAATACTTGGATTAAAGTGTTGTCATGCGAAAAACAAGTTATGCAACTACCTTGATGTTTGGGACTACGCGAAGCAGAAAAAGTTATAGAAATGAAGGAAATAAGGGTTCGGAATATAGCCCCTTGATTTCATCTCCGTGAGGAGACGAAGAAGGGATAGCTTAGGTCTCTCTGTGAAGTGTTATTCAGTTGATAAGACGGGGATTTCCGCAACTACCACCTTTGCCCAAACCACCTCTGTCTTTGCCGCCATCACCTCCAACTTCACCCATACCACCTCCACCACCACCGCAATTCAGTATGGAAAACATATTGAAGTTTCCTTTGTTCAAAGGTTTGGGAAATGAGGATCCAAACCAATTTTGGTTCGTTGTAAGGGCTATATGGGAAGATCAAGGTGTTACAGATGACCATATAAAGAAATCGACACTGGTTAGCACTCTGCAGGATCACGCTAACCTGGTATATAAAGTACTACAACGATAACCTGAATGAGAGAGTAGCAGACATCCAAACAACACTAAATAGGGAATTTAGTAGGCCTAAGTCCGAGTCGCAGTCGATTGTGGGATTCAAATAAATCATGATGCGACCAGGCGAGACACCGTCGAAATTGGATCAAAGATTGAAGTGTCAAATCCATGAAGCCAATATGAATTTGATAGATAGACAGCATCGTGAGTGGTTTGTGGCTCCGCTACTACCCCAGTTAAGGAGTGCGTTGTCGCAGTAGAAGCTAACAACTCAAGCAGAGGCCTTGGAGATTGCCATGAGACTACATGAGACTCTGATGCAAGATCCTAATCTAGGAGTTTAGCAGATACATGCGCATCTACAGAATTTGTGCCTTGAGATGCAAAGCTTGAAGCAGGATAGGACAGTTCGACTAGAGGTGCACAAGGAGGTATGGTGCTTGAAATGCAAGAGTCAGGGTCATGACAAAGACCATTACCCGGTCTTTACAAATTACCTTGCAAGAGGAGGACCAATGTGTTTAAGGCCAGAAGCTCAAGAAAGACATAGCACGTCACCTTCTTTATGGCACACTATCTGTCAAGTAGTCGGAAAACATGCAATGGATAACTATCACTCGCTACATAAGTATGTGCACACGCCGCAACAAGTGTTCTGCAACTTTTGTAGATCGATAGGACATGATGAGTATACTTGCAGGAGCTACGAATTGATGATGGATAGAACTCCCACCTACAGGTTCCAGGCTAAAACATGCCCTGTTGACCAAAATGCAGGGATGGCACAAATAGGATTTCAGGGGTGCGAACGAGGCCAAGGTGGAGGAGGACCTGGTAGAGGTCGTGGACAGTTGATTTGCTATAGTTGTGGAGGGCCAGGACACTATGCCCATGATTGCACTAATCCAACGTCTATTTGATCATGAAATAGAAGATTGTCTTATGGTGATAGCTAGGATACATGAAAAAGGGGCGCTACCACCTCCCCTGACTCAGAACCTACAGATGATGAGGTCTGAGCCGCATGAGGAAGATCCGAACGTAAATATAGTACTTAGGAGTGGGATCATGACAAGGGATGACAAGGGAAAATAGCTGGAAGATAGTACATGGGTTCGCAAAGCCTCGGCGAAAGAGGCCAAGTTCGATTTGGAGCGTTCTCATGAAGCATTCATGGAAGCTAAGAAGAGCTTCGCTGAGGCCTCCACTTCAGGAAGAAAGGATAAGCCTGAGCCGGAGATGGACTCCTCTATGCTCACAGCTTTCCTGGAAACCTGTATGAAGTTACTGCACGATAGTAAGGCTGTGAAAGGGTTACAGGAACTTATCAATAGATGTGTTGGGACCATGCTAGGTCAACTGCGCATAGTCTGCAAGATTAGAAAGCATAAAAAAAGGACGGGGCGTGAAATGAGACTCACCGCGCAGATTGGAGAATACGAAATAGATCAAGTCATTCTAGATTTGGGATCATATGTGAATGTTCTACCTGTTAGCGCTTGAGATTTCACCTCAGGCTGAGAAAGGCAAACCTTCAAGGCACCATCAAACCATTTCACCTCGTAGCTAGCCCTACGAGGTATGAGAAGGCTCTCTCCGGTCAATCTCATTAAATTTTCAATGGGAAGAGATGATAAATCTAGGTAACACAGATATTAGGCTAGTAAACTGATTTGAAAGTTGATTTGGGGGTTTTTTGGGGTTTTTTGGTGGCAAGTTGAGGATCTGCAATTTAGGGTGCGGGAATTGAGCTCAGTTTTTGCAGGTGGGTCTTTGGGGCAAGGTATGAGTTTGTGCTGATGCTTTTAGCTGAGATGGATGATCAAGGAGGAAAGAGGAGAAGCTAAAGAGGGCAAACAATGACTTTTAATCCTCTTTAGACAGTGGAAAACATAAACATTAAACAAATTTGAAAGCTGAGCATGACATGCATGAATTCAAACTTTATCACTTCATTTGTTTAATAAGCTGCAGTAAAGAAAGATATGGAACACATAAACACACTTACAATTACAATAAGAGAACACACCATCAACACAAGAGTCCACAAGAATCCCAATGATGTCTGCAAAACCCTGGTCTTCCTTTTCCTCAAATTGTAGAGATACAAGTGAAATATACAATAGGAGCTTCTCCCTCAAGAGTCCAACCATGAAAATGAGTAAGAGAAGGCATAATATAGAAGATCTAACTCCTTTCCCCACCTCTAGGGGTCGAGCTCAGCTTCCTAGGAGCTGTTTCAACTAATTCTAAACTAATCACTAGATAATAGGCAGTCAAAACAACTTGCCTCTAAAACTTAGGAAACCTATCCATGCATTAAATATTTACCATTTACATCAAGGAAACTTCTAGAAGTGTTCAAGGAGAGTAAAAGTATCTAAGTGCCATGAAAATTACACAAAAATCCATCATTTACATGCCTCAAAAGTCAACCAAAGTAAAAACAGTGTTTTGCTGGCCGAACTGGTCAAAACAGTGAAATTTCCCTGAGTGGTCGCGCCCCTCACTTTGACTGGTCGCACGCATTGACAGCTCTATTTGAGGGCCTTCTCGGTGTCCAAATCAGGTGCAAGATAGCTCATTGGAAAGGTCTGTGAGTCTACTTTCCAACCCCACTGGAATTTCTGAATTTGGAGTTGATTTGACCCCTCAAAAGTCATTTCTCCCAAGGCAGATTTCTGCAACTCAAAAAAGGGGCAGAAAGTCAAAATTTGCATGTATTTTGAGCTTTTGGGAGCCCAAATCTTCATAAAATCTGAAACCCATCCATAGTCAAGTGTATTTTTGCATGAAAATTCCAAAAATGTAGAGTTTTCCCCGTTCTGAGCTGTCCCCATGACTGGTCGCGTGCAGGGTGAGACCAGTCAAATGGCCAAAACCTGTAAAATTGCACAAAAAATTCACAAATGACAAAATTTTCTCCAAATTTCTTGAAATTTGGGCTGGGAGTCCCCAATCAAGTACCATGCTCAGTCAAAGAGTCTTTGGCCAAAATTTGGAGTGGATCGGGCGTTTTCCTTCTTTTTGTGTTTTGGCCAACCGTCCTTGGAGCACCTTCGTTCTCGCCAGTATTTTTGACATTTCTTTAAAAATATGACACCTGTGCAAAACATGAATGAGGCTTTTCTTCTTTGGCATGTTGTGGACGAAAACCTCTCTCAGTTTTCCAAAATTCATCTTTGACTGCTCTGAAACATCATTTGAGTGAAACTTGCCTCGATGTGTGAAACAAGGAATTTTGTCGAAATGAAGCGAAATGAAGGGGATAGGGGGCTTCTAAATTCTTGGGGAAATTTTTGGGAGTGGGGAGGGATGTTAGGAAGCAGGCGAAAGTGGAATCTCAGAGATTGAGTGAGGGGAAGGGGTCCAAAAGGGCAAATCACAGGCCAAACCTAGAAAATTGCC
>APFE031589083.1:0-14064 GCA_000404065.3 Pinus taeda | reverse complement strand
AAGTACTTTAAGGATAGGGGAAGGTGTATGAACATCAGGAAACAAGTTTTTCCATTGATTTGACTGTCCAGGAGAAATTGGCTTCAAACCCTAGGAGAGGGAAATGAACTTGCCAAGGCACAACTGAAGCATGAACAAGATGTAAAATGACTCATTAGACACTGACATGATAATGAAAACCCTATTAATGATGATAGACTCAGCTGAATAGTGACATAGATTGGAATTTGGGCAACTTTAGAAGGAGTTAAAGCAAACCCTAGACCTAATGCCTAGTGACCAAATTTTGCTTGAAAACTCTTTGAAAAGACAAAATTTGACCTTAACACTATGAAACCACTTTGTAAGAGCATATTTGATCACTAGAGGAAGGCTAGAAAGACTGACACTAACACTACCGAAGAAAACATGGGAGTGAATGGGGATACTTGCACTGCAATGGTCTCCAATTTAGCTAAGGATGGCCAATCAACAGGAAAATAATACCCATGGGGTGGCTACAGGGAGTGACCGTGGATATTGAGGGAGTGAGCACACTAGAAGATTTTGAAGTAATAGAGATTGTTGATGACAACATTCCCTGCCCTGCACTCTTAGGAATTGACTAGGCTACTGATATGAGCGGGATAATCAATCTGAAGAAGTGAAAAATGATCTTTGAGAATAAATCACTACACATAATAATGCCCCTGGATCCTGCTGAAGGATTGCGCTATACGGAGCTAGTTCATGAGAGTGATGATGATATGGACTGCATATATAAGATAATAGCGCGAAACCAAGATTGGGTGAATCCCACCGCAGATGGGTGAATTACATGGGAGCACAAGAGCTCATGCACTTCAGATTTCGATGAGGAAATAGAACGCTGGAAGAATCAGTTACATGAAGTAACTACGCTGAATTGCAATATGATGACCAGGTCATTGTGTTGTGTGTCGTCAGAGGTAATAAATCTGCCTACTTATGATGGTTTGGATGAGGTAGATATCTTTTTAGATTCATTTGAAAGGGAAGTGCTAGAAAAACAACACTTCCAGGCCTTGGACTGGGCACTGTGTGCTACGCCCGCAATATGGTGGGGTACACACAAGGGAAGTTTCGATGATTGGTGTGAGTGTAGAAAAATGATGTGAACATGATTTGGGAAGCCTAAGATGCGACTGACAGACAAGTACGATGGGCAGAATGATCCGCGCACACATTTGGTCAAATGGATGCAGGCTTATGGGGAAAAGCCACAACCTAAGTGGGTTCACCTATTCTGTCATACCCTAGATGTTATCCCAATGAATTGGTATGTAGAAATAGAGCTTCGGCATGGGACAGGTGAATGGGATATCTTGTGTGAAGGATTCATGATGACATTTAGTTTTGAGGACAGGTTTGACAGTATTAATGAAGCGCTACAAGAGGTGAAAGTAGTCATCTTTAGGACACCACAGGATCCTTTAGACTTGACATAGCCTGAATGGGCTACTCAGCTGAGTCACATGCTGGAATCTTATAATGTAACTATTGAAGAAGAGGATGAGGATCCATGGAAGATTAACATTCCAGAGATAGAAGGCCACCACAAGGTTCAGGGACCACGGATTCATAACCCTGATATAATCGTGCCAGTGAAAACTAGACAGGTGAACATTGGTATGGAGGCAGAACCCTAGTTCACAATGATTGGAAACTACTGGGATGATGCGATGGTGGATAAGGTCATTGAATTTCTCCATGAATACCAGAACTTATTCCCTACTAAGTTTACGGATTTGAAAGGAATAATCAGAGATCTAGGAGTAATGAAGATCACGTTAAAACGTGACGCGAAGGTAGCTAAGCAGAGGCCTTACCACATAAATACGAAATACAAGGAGAAGGTTCGCCTAGAGCTAGACAAAATGCTAGCAGCTGGAATCATTGAGCCCGTGGAAGAGCCTGATTGGGTAATCCCAATGGTGGTGCAAGAAAAGAAGCAAAAGGATGAAATAAGGATATGCGTGGATCTTAGAAAGTTGAATGACGCCTGTGTGCATGATCCTTTCCCAACTCCGTTCACAGATGAAGTGTTGGACAATGTAGGTGGCCAGGAAGCATACTCCTTCACTGATGGGTTCTCTGGGTACCACAAAATCAAAATCGTGCCGTGGATAGGAGTAAGACAACCTTCACAACTGAGTGGGGTTGTTTTCAATACACTGTAATGTCGTTTGGGCTGAAGAATGCACCAGATACCTTTTCGTGCGTGGTTCTCGCTGCATTCAAGGAATTCATTCATCAGTTCCTGAAGGTCTATTTTGATGGTTGGATTGTATTTGGATTGGTTAATCACCATGTAGTGAGCTTGCGCTTCATGTTGGATACCTGTCGAAGATACCAGATCGCGCTCAACCTCAAGAAGTGTCTGTTTTACATTCCTTTCGGGAACCTATTAGGGCATGTGGTTTGCAAACAAGGGCAAATGGTAGACCCTGTGAAGATCACGATGATTCTAAACTTGGAAGCCCCGAGAAGTGTGAAATGTGAAACAGGTGCACGTTACCTTGGAACATACGGGATATTATAGAAATTTTATCAAAGGCTATGCCCAGATCACTGCGCCAATGGAGAAATTGTTGAAAATGGATGTCTCATTCTACTGGAACAATGACTGTAAGAAAAGCTTGGATATATTGGAAGAAAAGATGGTTACTGCGCCGATTCTAGTCTTCTCAGACTGGAAGAAAGAATTTCATGTACATGTTGATGTGTCATGTATAGCATTGGGGGCAGTACTAACACAGGATGGTGGAGAAGGCTTGGACCACCCTATCGCATTCACAAGCCGCATATTATCCAAAATAGAGAAGAATTGTTCCACCACTATACGCGAGGGGCGAGCTATGGTGTATGCACTCCAGAAGTATCGACACTACTTGCTAGGGGGTCACTTTAAGATGTATACGGATCACTCCACGCTGAAGTAACTAGTCAATAAGCTTGTGTTGGGGGGTGCATTTGCAGATGGCTCTTATTGTTCCAAGAGTATGATTTTGAATTTGTTGTGAAGCATGGATGATTGAATGTGGGAACTGACCACTTGTCGCCCATCGAGATAGGGGAGGAACCTATTAATTTGGAGGAAGGATTACCTAACACATAACTCTTTGCTATGTGCGTCGCGGATGGACATTTCGAGGATATAATACACTTCCTAACAACTGGAACTGCGTCAGAAAGATACTTTGTCCAGCAAAAGAAGGACTTAGTGGTGCACGCGACAGACTTCTCTATCGTCGCTGGGCATCTATACAAAATGGGGAATAATGAAATACTGCAAAGATATGTACCTGAATTTGAGCAAAGCAGCATCCTCATGGACACTCATGGGGGTGCTGTGGGAAGACATTATGCAGGAAGAGCAATTGCGCAGAAGATTCTACACACAGGTTTGTTGTGGCCAACCCTTCATCATGATTCAAAATCATATTGTAAATTGTATGATGTATGTCAACGGACAAGTAGGCCATCATGGAGGGATGAAATGACTTTGAATCCCCAAATGACATTGCAACCTTTTGAGAACTTGGCAATAGATTTTGCAGGACCGATTCAGCCACAAGGGAAGACAGACGCGAGGTACATTATCACTGTGATGGAGTATTTGATTCGTTGGGTAGAAGTGCAACCGGTGAAGGATTGCATGGGCACGAATGCCATGAAGTTTCTATTTGAACATGTACTGACGTGATTTGGATGCCCAAAGATCTTGATGAGTGATCGTGGTATGCACTTCCTGAATGAGACAATTAGCGCACTAACAGAGGAATTTCAGGTGTATCATTAAAAGAGAACATCTTATCACCCATAGGCTAACGGGATAGTGGAGGCATTCAAAAAAGTGCTTGAAAACGCGTTGACCAAGGTATGCAATTCTCAGTGAAGTGATTAGGACCTACGGATACCTGCAGTATTATGGGCTTATCGGATGATGTGTAATAAATTAACAGGACATACACATTTTAGGTTGGTATACGAGGTTGAAGCAGTGATGCCTATAGAATACATCGTGCCTAGTCTATGCATAGTAGCGCTCATAGGTATGATAGATTGCAGAGCCCTGGAAGAGAGGCTCGCACAGTTGGATGAGCTCGAAGAAGAGAGATTTTTGGTTGGATTTCACGAGTAGGTCCAAAAACAACGTGAAAAAGCATGGCACGACTGACATATTAAGTTGCGCACCTTTAAGGTGAATGACTTGGTGCTATTGTATGACAGTAAGTTTGAAGATTTCCAGGGAAATTCAGAATGCATTGGATGGGGTCCTATGTTATTAAGGAGATTACCGATGGTGGCCCGGTCCATTTGGTCAAGTTGAATGGAGATCCCTTCCCAGGAAAAGTGAATGGCAGTCATTTGAAGCCATACACAGGTGGCCCACCCATCCGACTAACTGACAACAACATAGTCATAGTGCTCCAGACAGCTAAAAGGAGGCGAGGGACTATAAACTACACTGCCCAGTTTGGATAGCTATGTGATTTCAAGACTGTGTGATGCAGTGAAGTGTCACAAGGTCCGCAACAATGCGAAGATAGTTGTGCTCGTGCGCAGGTCCACTGGAAAGTGACCGTTAAAGTCACTATTCACGATTTGATGGTCGGTTTGAGGCCAAATGGAGTGGGCAGTAGGCATTTAAGGCGATATTTATGGGTTAGATTCTTAAAATCTACCACCAATCTAGCATTAATGGACCAAATGTTGGGGGGAACGGTTGAATTTGAATTCAAAAGGCCCTATAAATTACAAGTGGTTGTCCAGCGGAAAACACTTAGGATTTTGAGAACTAAGTTGTTGTGCACTCAAGTATACATGAATCGAGACCTATTCGAGACTCTGAAAGTAAATTCATCATTTGAGAAACTACCAAAGACACTGTAAGAATTGTGGAATAGCACTATGTCAACACCCACAGAAGCCATGGACACAGGAGTAGTGACAACCAAAGAAGCTGTGCAGGAAATTGCAATAGTAGAAGCCCTAGAGAGCGCCAGAATAATAGTTGAGGTCCCTAAATCACCCAGAACATCAAGATCTAAGAAGTATAAGAAGGCTATGATCCTGGTACGCGTCTCACCATGAAACTCACAAATGAGCAAACTCACCTTGCAGGAAAAGGGGAAGGCCATTAATCTGGAGGCCGACGAGGAGGAATCTAAAGAAATCCTGGTGGAGGAGGAGGACAAAGAAATGGAATTTGAAACCCAGTGTGTGGACCTTATTACCAGGCTACCATAATATATTCCTCCACACAAGGGCAAAGCCAAAGTGCTGAAGGACATATATAAGAGCAAGAGCTCTCTGCAAACTTCATTGCTCCCTAACGATATTGTTTTTGAGGGACCGCACTTAGGGCGAGTTCATGTACTGAAGTTTAAATATTGGGACCTCGCGGATCATGAGAAATTCCTTCATTTAGTGACTGAACAGCTAATGCGCCGACAGATTTTCACGATGACCTGAATGATTGAATTGGAGCCGCACAAATGGCTCAGGGATGTAGAGAAATTCGGGTTGCTAAACCTGCTCTGGGTGCTGCATTACCACCATGCCCCAGTGACCACCTTCGTCGTCAGGTAGCTCCTATGCTTGTTGCATGATGGGTATTTGTGGCTGGAGGAGCCCATTCCCATCACAGACCACTTGATTCATCGAATTACACAGCTGCCTTACTTAGGGGAGGATCCAACCAACATATCAGAAGGAAAAGGTGGCGAGTTGACCCTCACAGAAGCAATGAAGAAGAAGTTAAAGTTGCAAAACAAGAAGCGAGGATATGCCATATCTAGCATTAACAACCCCATAGTCAAGGTCGCAACGCAAATACTAGCAAGGAAAGTGATGCGGAAGTGTCGCGTGGATGAGGTGTCCTCGCCTATGATTGCACTAGCGGCCCAATGTGTGGAAGGAGTCTAGTTCAACTGGGTTAACTATTTATGTGGCGAGTTCCTTGCGAACTGTCGCGAGGCACAGGAGCAGGGAAAAATATTTCACTACGCATGGCTCCTATTGTCAATCGTATTGGTGGCATGGGAGCTACCTGAAGATACCCAATTCCCTTCGGTTGCATCGAACCTTCTAGAGGCAGCGAAGTACGCTTCCTTATGGGCGACCAAGGATGCGTAATGAATAAAAGAAAGCAAGATATTTTGGGTCTTAATGGAGATGAGCATCAGGATGGGGATCAATCGAAAGACACAGTTGTCACCCACAGTATATGCTATTCTACAGAGCTTTACAGAGTTCAAATTGGATTTCCACCATGTCTTTATCATGGCATAGAAGGACCCTACAAAGACATGGCATAAACTCCCATATCTGGCGACAGATGATGTGATCTTTGCAGTCCTCGAGTCCTAGCCACCGGAGTGGCGCGCTCCAGTAACCTCTGCGGTGGAAACGGATAAGTCCATCGTGCAACACAAGAATGAAGAGACAAAGCTCTGAATGGCATAGCTGGTGGAGAAGCGCAAAAAGGAGGAAGCAGCGGCTAAGGCCTAGGGAGCGCGTGACGCCGCAAAATTGGAAGAGCAGTAGAAAACAGGAGGAGAAGAGCGCGAAGGACAGAAGTCACCTTCACCCGACACTGAGGCAGAAACAGAGACAGAACAAGGTGGCACGAACCCACAGACAACATCCACCCAACTTAAGCATCCGCGACAGCGAGAGCAAGTAGTGCCATGAAAGAAAACAAAGGCACCAAAGACATCCTTCGACCCAATCACCCTCACTGAGGGGGTTTTTCATGATATCGAAGAAACGGTGAGGGATGTCACCACAGAGGCCCTCCAACAGTTTAAAGGACAACAACAGATGGGATTGGGGGCTCTCTGGACAGAGTTGCAAGAGTTGCAGGTACACACTCCATAGGCTGGCACAGTGTCCACCATCCTCATGATTGGCACTTCAGCTGCCGAGGAGATGTTGCGCACAAGGGTGACCAACATGATAGTGCTACCATATGGGGTACTTACTACAGAGGAGGAGGTCAATAGCCCACAGTTAGCAGTCTAAAAGGGGTAGGTTTGAATATAGCTGCACTCCCTCGGGAGACGCTCTACCTCTTACAAGATGGAGTCAACGCGAAACTCAGGGCCTAGGAGAGTTGTGCTCTACAGGTGATGAGCGAGCAGTGCATCAACATTGAGTAGTTGGGCTTGCAACATGATGAGGCAGTGGAGCAGAATAAGGAGATTATGAAGGTAGTAGAGGAATCTTGTCGAATGGTCCCAGAGTTGGAAATTCCGACAGAAGAACCTTGGAGGCGCGGGTCCACAAGTTAGCCACAGGGGTGTGCAATGCTCCAACAGAGATGGCCAGGATTCAGCTAGAGTTGAACCTACAGATTGCCGAATTGCAGTTGAAGGCCCAGCCTTTAACTTCACTGAAAGTTAGGGAACAACGTACCACAGTTGTTACAACAGCAATAGCAGCGGTTGAAAGTGCAGTGGTAGACTACCTGCAACTATTTGAATAGTCATTCGAGGTCCTAACCACCCTGCAGGAGGACCCAGATGTAGAGTGCTTGGAGATAGAGGCACGTGAGATACAACAGAGGTATGACGAGGTAAAAGGGACTGCACAGACAGTTGCCCTTAAACAAAGGCTTGCACAGATGCAGGAGGCAAAGGCACTCAAGGAACTGGTTGATGATGCTTGACATAAGGAAGTAGTCTTAAAATCACGCCAACAACCATGGATAGACAAGGCTTACACAATCACAGCCTCCATTGAAGGGAAGCTCATGAAACTACAGGTAGCTCAGCAGAAGATTCAGAGTAGCAGTTTAGCAGCAGTCATTGAACAATGAGTGGAAGAAGTCCAGTAGGCGGTCGCTCAGTGCGCTACCAATATTGTGGTGATCCAAACAGAGCTTGGAGGTATTCACGCTAAAATCTTTGCACCTATAGAGTGACTCAAGGGCGAGTGATGATGTTTGTGTTGGCAGCCTGTTGGGCACGGTATCCCCCAAGGGTAGTTTTGGGGCTTAAAGCCCAATTTTGGTCCAATTTTGTAATCCAAATGTAAAGAATCTGCATTTTGTGGTTGTGGAGCGTGTAGATGTTAAAGAGTCATAGGTTTTTCTGCCCTTATTTTGAAAATGTAATGTTAGCTGTAGAAGATCTACCCATGGTCCGTGGACCATGGGATTGTATAAATAGAGTTGAGCTCTAAGTAGTTAAGGGAATGATATAATTTGAATTATGGAATAAGATATGATGTATGATAGATAGCTCTGAGTAGAATTCTAAGTTTTGGGTTATAGCCTAGGTAGAGGCTCTGCAACTAAGTGTGCAGAGGCTTAGAAGTCTGCAGCTGAGTGCGTGGACCCTTGCATTTGAGAGCGCAGGGCGGGTCAAGTCTCTAATCATTCAAAGTTATCAATAAAAGTATTCTACAATTTATGCACCTTTATTTCTTGTTTATGCATCTATAATATTGGGTATAAATTTCACTTATAATGCTTATATGATGCGCAAATGTATGTAATTGTGTTGGATATGTGACCGCAAGCAGGAACATTTGTTTACGCAATTCTAACTAAACAAAACACTTATCCTAGTTAGAAAGATATCGTAGTTTGATGCCCTAGTAGCGTGAAAGGACTTCAGCCCCTGGTTAGGGCTGTGTGGAAGACGATTGTACCCTTTCGCAAAGGTACTGAAGGGTGGAGCAGAGGGTTAAGCAACTTGCGCGAAGGCAGGTATAGTTGGAATAAAACGAGATCACATCCATCTCAAGGGTGCAAAAACTTGGTTCCAACATCCCCCCATACTACTTCGGGTGAGACTTCAGTTCACACTCCATGGGGTGATGCCAAAAGGGCTAGTAGTGTAGGTATTTGTTTGGCTAACTTACGTTGAACCTAGGTCAGGCCCCCACAAGCCAGACTGCATATCCAACATGTTCACAACACCATATATACACAATACCACATATCCAACATGTGCATAGAACCATCTATACCCAACACTACATATGCAATATTCACACAACACTATCTGTACCATCTTTTACAGAATCATTGCATAAACAACATGTACACACACTATATATATGCAACACCACATGCGCACAACATCACAAATGTAACATGTACAACATATACAACATATGCACAACAGTAGTACCACACATCCAATACCACACTGTCTCTACCAAGCAACCTTTCTTCCAGTATCTTATTCATGCTTGTCTTTGCATGTCGCAAACCACACCGCTTTCATTTCATTGACGTATCCCTCAATATAGCCTGCCTATAACATAGACATAATATAATCACATAATATAAAATCATAACCACATGATACTAACCTCATAGATTTTTCAGGGCTACTCCTCCCAATTGATTCCTCAAAAGACCAAAAACCTTTTCATGCCATTCGCTTACATAAGCAAACATTCTTTCACAAGAATGATCCCTGATAACCTTGTCAGACAACGACATAGATACATGGATACATACATACATATACATAAACATTAGCGTAAAAAATCATTATCCTGTCAGACAACGATATGCATACATACACATACATACATATAAACATTAACATAAAAAATAATTATCAAGTCAGTCAACAACATACATAAATACATATGTACATTTAAACATTAGCATAAAATAATCATGATCCATGGTGACCTTGTCAGATATGACATACATGCATACATGTATACACATATAGACATCATCATAATCATGATCACAACGTAATTACTAGATATCATAAGGTCAAGGTTAAGAGAAATCCCTTTATGCGTGCAACACATTCGCAACATTGAGAACAATAGTTCCTAACATAGCCAAGGCACATGATGCCTCAAATCCATTCATCTTACCTTTCTTTATTACCTTTCCCATGATTGTTCTGCCATCGTCCATTTACACCAATGGACCAAACGATTCCAACTACCGGTCATAGTCATTCCTTCAACTACCCTTATACATGCATCGAGCTTCATTCAGGTTTTACCTTGCTTGTTGAGTACCACACAACTCTCCCCGAACTCCATTAACTTCCTCATTCCCCAAACAATTCTCAAGACTCTTAAAACAATAAAGGCAATACCGAGAAGCAAACAAGAAGAAAACCATGGAAAACAAATAAAAATATGACACCACAAACAAAGTGGCATGTCCATGCACAAGACACAAACAAAACCACAATCAAGTCCAACAATTCACAAATTTCCAAAAGCACGAGACTAAAAATAGACACCATGACTCAATCCCCATGGTTCCCAGTGCTTCTAAAGGGAAGCTCAAACTAAGCCGTATTCAAGATTTTATGGAAGTCTCTTTGTCATGTAATCCCTTGCATCATACTACCATCAACACACAACTGTCGATGCTCAAATAAACATAGCAATACACTAGTTACCTTACCTTGTTGTTCCAAACATGTTGCTTGCAACTGAACACATCCATACCATCTCTCAATGGAATCCAATTCCCTTAATAGATCCACTGTAACTAGAGAGTAGCTAATATATCTATCAAGTACATGTTCATGAATCTAACACATATCCACATAATGTCATATGAAATCAATGTTAAGAAGACCTCCAGTATGCAAAGCACTCATTCATTTGGAATTAGGGTTTCCAAACATTTCCAAAGGAATTATTGCCCAATTCCTTTCTTTTACCTTTTTACTTTGTTGCAATTGAGTCTTACTATGCACTATCACATCACCCAACTATTAATTATATAAACACATCAACTATTACCTTTTCAAGCTAATACCAAGCATGTTTCCCTGTAACTGCTCACACATGTCAACCACATGTTCCAAATATAAAGACAATCATATCTATTAATTTGAAAACCTTTACCAAATCTAACAAACATATCATAATCCATAGTCAACTCATAGTCATTAGACATAATACTACAACTATTGCCTATTATACTCAAGTTCATATCAACTATCTTAACACATATGTGTTATTACGACCATCTTAAAACAAGATCATTTCAACAAGAAACCTTATAGACACATGCTCATATCATTGAAGTAATCAAACATTTACACAATAGATAAATGACATAATAGACACCAAACACTCAAACACCAAATAAACAACATAATCAAACATTCAAGCACAAAGTAGATGACATAAGCAATCTCATACCTTAATGTATCTCAGTGGTCTACACAATCAATCCAGATTAACATGAATCAACTCAAACATAAATAAGATCATTATATCCACAATAGTCACTAGCCAACATGTCCACATCATAAGATCATAAATATTTATCATTCATACATAATAATCACATATGCACAGTCAGTCTAGATTAGTATAGTATTGCAACATATAAACTCATACCTAAATTTCATAACCCTAACCATTCGCATAGACCAATCCAACTTAGTATGATACATATAGCATCAAGATATTAATGTAATAACCCTAATCATCAATTTACTAGCATATAACAACAACAAGTTAACCTATAACATACTCATCAACAACATATAACATAATCATTAAGTTATCTAACATAAAACAAAAATAGCAATGCATATAACCACATGCTACTATCATTGATGACTATCTTACACATGTGCATATGACTACACAAATCAACTAGCATCTATCATGAATGTAACCATAACATCAATAGAATGAAAGGCATACACATAACCATAATGCATATAACAATCCTTAACCTACATAGCTGCATGCCCAACATACAAACTTATATGACGATGTGCACTTGCCTCGAGGTCCAATGCTACAACTTCATTTTAATGATTTTCATCTCCTGCTCTATCTCATCCAACACAATAGCATCATAACATACTAATATCATCATGATGGCCTAATTGCATACAATGACCTCATAATGCATGTCTGACCTACCATGCACGTGTAACCATAACCATGCCAATGCATGAATATAGACACCGACATGCATAACAATGCATATACACCCATACACTCAAGATGACACATCCCACAACAACACAATCAACCTTCACATGGTGACATCACTACAACCATGATCAACACCATGAAAATGCAACAAGCACATGGACTACAAGCATAAGGAACACATATGCAACCAACATGAATGCATGAAGAATGCACAACCCATACAGTCCGAGGGGTGAACCATGCTCTGATACCACTCTGTAAAACCCTCCTCCCACATCTACCCAAGCAACCTGCCAACCAGGTTAAACATGCGATGCGAAGCCACTATGATATGATTCGACCTCCCAAGTCATGTTAGTGAAGTGGAACCAATGGAAACACACCATATAGACATTCAACATCAGCATTAGGACCCTCAAGAATCACTCCAACATTTCTGCCAACTAGCCCCTTGGTATCGCTAATATTTTGGACCACTACACCTCTATATGCTCTCATGCTATAGGAATGCTAGTGTCTAAGGACCTCTGGACACTCTCACAGTCCTGCAAGCTAGCATCTAGGGACTATTTTGCATTGTGTTGTGCTAGTGTCCCCGAGATTTGAGCCAATTTTTTAGGCCAAGAGCCCAGGTCACTACCCACAATTGTGACACCTTCAGAACAATAAGATAACATGGAAATAACAGTACTAATGCAATCACTTGAATAAGAACTTCACTGGTCCCCTACTAGCCATGACAGGCATTTCATCAAACATATCACGAATATGTAATCTACAAGTATAAATAATAAATTTGAGCATAGGGTTCTCATACTTATCTGAGATTCGCTATGAGGCATTGTTTCCTCGACACATCAACTTCCATTTCATCCATTAGGTCATATATACATTGTTCATTTATTTACAAGTAAAAACATGATGAGAGCCACACATGGCTACGATCATATATGTATATGTATATATATATATATAGTATAAATATATATATATATATATATATAATATATATTATATAGAATAAATATATATAATATATATATTAAATATATAATATATATATATATATAAATATATATATATATATAAATATATATATATAATATAGATATAATATATATAATATATATAATAATATAATATATATATATATATATATAATATATATATATATATAAATAACAAAGCATAATAGTAGGAAAAAATACCAATGAAATTGCAGCCATATGACCCACATATAAACCATCATAATACTCATAGAAATACAAGGATAAATAAGCTCATATTAATGATGCAAAATCCAAACTCGAGATAGGACTTCCATGTTCCACCCGACCGTAGAAGTGTTGAGCCAAATATCTCTTCATCCATTCACCCTTGTGCCATATTCCAAGCACGAATGTGGGATATCATAGAACATATCAATCTAAAACCATCCAAGGCTTCCAAAGGCCATCCACCTCAACCCATCAAATAGTGATTCGACCTCACGGTCAGACATCACAAAACCATCATCAAATTGGTCTCTATCCAAGCCTTCCAGGGTTCCAGAGAATTTGTTCCAACTTAAGGCTTTCAAGACTAGTAACTCGACCCACAGCTACCACAGGGCTTCTAGAGCATTTTTCCGACCAGGGCTTCGAGGACTAGTAACTCAACCCACCAATGGCTTCTAGAGAATTTGTCTAGCCAAGGCTTCCTAGTCTAGTAACTCAACCCAAGATGTTATAGGTCTTCCAGAGCATTTGTCCAACCAGGGATTCTAGGAACTAATAACTCAACCCAAGCTAAGGAAACATGTGAAACAACCAAAACAAAACAAGGAAATAAACCCACAATATCCATGCCAACTATCAAGGAAATGGAAAGGCTAGGAAAATCCACTATCAATTCAGGCAATCCTCGATGCCAGTGACATATCATAACTAAGAAACCACATGCATGTGCCATGCATGCCAAAAATAGTGAGGAAAACATACATGCAACTTGGTATGATCCGGATTTAAACAGGAACGCAATAGATTACAGAGATAACCATAAATACAGAGATGTGATAACCATAAACAAAGAGATGCAGTGGAAATAATACTTCATTTCATTAATGGAAAATACTGAAATATGCTTACAACCAGAATTGGA
>APFE031589082.1:0-12176 GCA_000404065.3 Pinus taeda | reverse complement strand
AAAAAATATCAGTGTTTTAATGTGTTTTAATGGCTGTTTATTATTGCTGATTTTTATTTCTGCAATTTCCAGCATTCCGTAAATTTTCCAGAATTTGTGTTTTCAGCAAATTTATTTTTCCAGCATTGTTGAATGTATGGTTATGGGAAAGGGCATTTAACTACATGGGAGAAATAAGGAGAACTGAAAACCAGGGTGGGAAAACAGAAATTTTAACAATAGATTGGGATCAACATGACTCTTGATGAATCCCAACTGTTGCACGTAACTATCAATTCAACCATACCATGCTTTGGGTGCCTGCTTGAGCCCATATAGGGCTTTCTTTAATCTGCACACATGAGTTCTCGTTTCATGTGTTTCGAAGCCTTTGGGTTGTTCTATATACACCTCTTCTTCTATCACCCCATTCAGAAATGATGTCTTGACATCCATCTGGTGAATCTCCCATTCCATTTGAGCTGCTAGGGATATAACGGATCTGATAGAGGTATATTGGGCTACTGAGGCGAAGATCTCTTCATAGTCTATTCCTTTTGTTGATTTGGGGTAGCATCGAATGTGCTCTAGCCACGAAAATTGGTGGAGAGGCTAAAGAACATGCGATCTCCAAGATCCAGAAATGGTTTGGGCAGAATCTAACCAGTTTGGGAGATATTAAAATAATTAATATTTTTAATGGAGTTCCTAAGTCTAAACTTAGGAAAAATAAAATATTAATGTGAATTAATATAAAACTGAGTTAGAATGGTCCAAAAGTCATGGATCAAGCCAAATCTAATCTTAGCCATTGATTAGATATTTAATCTCAGTCATTGATGGACCAACGAGAAAAGTATAAGAGGAGGCGCTTGAGGGTCAGTTGGAGGATACACCGAGTTGATCAAGAATTCGATTTTCTGGGGCAGGGCTTGCTGAGGAAATCGAAGGAATGATCAGAGTTGTAGCTGAGGGGCAGTGAATACAGTAGCAAAGAGGTAGAGATAGTATTGGGAGCATCAATGCAGAAGCCAGGAGAGGGTTGACGTAGAGCTATCTAGAGGCCACGTAGAGGCAGCCAGGAGTTGCGCAGAGCTTGGCCGGCGTGGGAGACGTAGATGCTCCAGAGGCTGACACAAAGCCCTGAGAGGCTGACGCTAGGCCAAATAGGTTGACGCTGGGCCAAAGAGGCTGACGCAGAACCTAGAGGCTGACGCTGGGAGATTTCGTGGGACAAATTGGAGCTGGAGAGCTAGATAGGGTCACGCAGTCTCTATCAAGGTGATAGAGAGAAACAAAAGTGTTGTAGTGTTGCTATGGGATTGTTCATCCAGTGATTTAGCTGGAATATCTATCTCCGACTGAGAGGTACTACTGGCGAGGGAATTCTCTGTTGGGTGAGCCATTTCTAGCACCAAGATTGTATTCTGAAATTGCTTAATAATAAAACCCTCTGATAGCTGCACCGGTTTTCCCAAATTGGGGTTTTTCGGGGACATATGTCCAGAAACAATGGTGTCAGTTGTGTGCTTGTTTCTTTCAGTAGATGATTTATATTCGTTGATATTGTACTTGTATTTATTTTCAGTATTTACATGGTAAATAAATTGTTAAGTAAATGAAAAGGTATGAAGAAATAAATCAAATAGTACAGGAAGAATTTGTGACGGATAGACTTAGAAATCCCAACACCTTCTTTCTGTGTGTACTCTTTTGCCACAAACCTAGCCTTGTACTTCTCTATACTGCCATCTGCAATATACTTGATCTTGTAGATCCACCTTGATCCGACAACTGATCTATCCCAAGCATCATTCGTGATGATAGAACTATACTCTTCTACCATGGCATCCACCCAAACTTGGTGTTGAACAACTTCCTGAAAGCTAGAGGGTTCTTCAACATGTGCTACCAAGGCTTGGTATCTGTCAGGATGTCTAGACTCTACATTGCCTCTTCTCTGTTCTAGGAGCTCAACAAACTCCTTTGTGTCCCTCAGCGTCTGTTGTACTTCCCTGTTGGTTCTACCACTGGTGGTGGGAGGCTCAATAAACTCCTCCTCCTGGTCCTGTTGATCCATCTGCTGAGAACTATCTAGATTTCCATCTTCTGGGGAAATGCTGGTACTAGTCACTGTACTCAATCCAGGTGTCTGTCCTCCTACTTGTCCTCCTTGCTACCCCTGTTGCTGCTGGACTAATGGAACATCTATTGACTGACCTTCTGTTGGCATCTCTTGTGATTTCTTGAAAGCTCTATCTTCCATGAACTTCGCATCTTGTCTAATTACAATCTTCCTGCTGTTAGGAATGTAGATTCTGTATGCCTTTGAGGTCTCGCTATACCCTACGAGGTACCCCTTTTTTGCAGTGTGATCCAGTTTACTGCGCTTTTCGTCTGGAATGTGACAATATACCATGCTTCCAAATATCTTGAGATGACTTACTTTCGGCTTCTTCCCTGTGAAGACACCTTCGGGCACACTCTTCCCCAACGCTCTATGAGGAGTTCCATTCTGGATATATATTGTTGTGTTGCAAGTCTCTGCCGATAATAATTTAGGCAAGTCTTGATCATACAACATAGATTTTTCTGCCCTAACAATAGTTTTATTGTTCTGCTCTTCTACTCCATTCTACTTCGGATTATATGGAGTTGTCCTTTCTCTTTTGATGCCCTCCTTTGCGTAGAAATCTGTAAAGTGTTGATTTGGCGTAGCATCGGATGTGCTCTAGCCATAAAATTTGGTGGAGAGGCTAAAGCACATGAGATCTCCAAGACCCAGAAATAGTTTGGGCAGATTTTAACCGATTTGGGAGATATTAAAATAATTAATATTTTTAATGGAGTTACTAAGTCTAATCTTAGGAAAAATAAAATATTAATGGATATTAATATAAAACTGGGTTATAAGGTTCCGAAAGTCATGGATCAAGCCAAATCTAATATTAGCCATTAATTAGAGATTTAATCTCGGTCATTGAAGGATCAACAGGGAAAGTATAAGAAGAGGCTTGAGGGTCAGTTGGAGAACACACTTAGGGAGACCAGTCAGTTCGATTTCTGAAGTGGGGTTAGTTGAGAAATTCGAACTAGTGGTCAGGAGAGCAGCATGAGGTAGCAAGTAGAAAACAGAGAGTCAGGAACAACACCAGGGGAACAGCGCAGAGGTTGGAGAGGCAGACACAGAGCCTCTCAGGCAGACGCAGAGGCTACAGACTGCGTAGTCACTGGAGGGCCTGCAAGGGTGATGCAGAGAGGTAGGGGCTGACACATAGGGTCTGAGAGCTACGCAGAGGTCAGCTAGGCTGACGCTGAGATCGGGGAAAGTGCTGAAGAATTCTCTCTATTGGGTAAGCAAGTTTGGCACCCAGTTGTACTGAAGAATTGCTGAATAATAAAATCCTCCCTTGCTACATCGGTTTTCCCACATTGGGTTTTTTCGGGGATTGATTGTCCAAAATATTTGTGTTGATGTGTTAATTCTTGTGCATGTGTTTGTTTCTGTATTATGATGTGATATCTGCAGCAACTTATCGAGAGATAAGTAGGTAAAATAAATAAGATGTTACAGTGATAGAATTTTCACATGGTATCAGAGCAAATAATCAGAGACATGAAAGGAAAATCAATTATGGGTCGAGACCATGATGCAGAGGCATCTACATCAAGAGACTCACATAGATTTTCAAAAAAATGCACAAGAGAAAGTGATTTTGATTTCTCTATGTTGGCTTCCAGGCTGGAAGAAGAAGTGGCTTGTGTGACTAGCTCTGCATCATCTGAGGTATGGTATATAGAAAGTGGGGCCTCTTGGCATATGACGGGAATCCGGGAATGTTTCTCAAATTATCAGGAGGAGAAGATGAACTTTCAGATCACCATGGGGAACAATGCAAAATGTACTCCAGTAGGAAGGGCTACCATAGTTTTTAAAACAGAAACGGGAGAGCGGTTCCGTGCCACCAATGTGCTGCATGTACCAGGATTGGGGATGAACTTATTTTTCGTGTCGCGACTTCAAGGCAAAGGCTATGACGTTTTCTTTATCAAGGAGAAAGTATACGTCAAACACCCAAGCTAGAAAAAGAAAGTGTAGATCGGGATCAAAAGTAACAGGTTGTACAGACTACAACTAGAATCATCAATGGCACTAATAGGTAGTCATGGAGACAAGGATTTGAACGAACTATGGCACAGAAGAATGAGACATTTGCACCATGCGGCTCTGAGAATTCTCAAGAGCACTGTAATAGGAGTTCCAAATCTTAGTATGGAACAAGATGATGTATGCAGAGGATGTGCTCTAGGAAAGTATGCCAAGACAACATTTCCTAGAAGTAAAGACAGGGCTAAGAGTGTACTAGAATTGATACACTCAGGAATCTACGAACCCATGTCCACTAAAGCTCTTAGTGGTGCCGAATACTTCCTTATCTTCATTGATGACCACTCAAGGAAAACTTGGATTTATTTTTTGAAAACCAAGGATGAGGTTTTCTGTTGATTCAAAGAGTTCAAGGCTCTAGTGGAGAATCTGACTGGGAAAAAAATAAAAGTTTTGCACTCAAATAATTGGTGGAGAGTATGTTGATAAGGACTTCACTGATTTTTGCGCTAAGGAGGGCATTAGAAGGGAGTGGATAGTGCCATACAATTCAGAGCAGAATGGAGTAACAGAAAGAAAGAACAGGACTATTATAGAAACAGTTAGGGCCATGATGTATGATCAGGATATGCCAAAATTCCTATGGGCAGAAGCATGCAACTCAACAATCTATGTTTAGAATAGAACTCCTCCTCGGGCATTGGGCAAGATTACTCTAGAGAAAGACTTCACAGGGAAGACGCCTGAAGTCAGTGGTTTCAGGATATTTGGGAGCTTAGCATATTGCCGCATACCTGAGGAAAAGAGGAAGACGCTGGATCAAAATGAAGAGAAAGGATATCTAATGGGATATAGCGAGAACACTAAGGAATATAGAATCTATCTTCCAGGGAGCAAGAAGGTAGTAGTTCGATGAGATGTGAAATTCATGGAAGATAGGGCTTTCAGAAAATCTCGAGAAATGCCTTCCGAGGAGTAGTCAAAAGAGGAACCGTTGGTCAAACCTCTTTAACCAACGAAAGAAAAAAATCTTTCTTGGGTCAGGAAGAATCACAGGATGAGGAGGAGCTAACAGAAGCACCTGCTGGCAGAGGAAGCACGAGCAGGGAACTTCGTTAGATTCTGCGAGATGCAAAGGACTTCATCGATGCACTAAGGAACAATAAGAGGGAGCGAAAACAAACAGATAGATATCAGGCACTAGTGGCTCAGGATGGGGAGCCTGCCAGTTTTCAGGAAGCAACTCAACATTAGGTTTGGCTGGATGCGATGGTAGAGGAGTACAACTCCATAATGGTGAACGATGTCTGGGCGTTAGTGCCAAGGCCTCAAGACAGATCAGTGGTACATTTGAGATGGATCTACAAGATTACATACGCTACAAACGACAGTGTTGAGAAATAAAAAGTCAGGTTTGTGGCTAAGGGGTATGCTCAGAAGGAAGGTATTAGAACTGTCATATTTCTTGCAGTACAAATGGAGTGGGGGATTCATCAGATGGATGTCAAAACGACATTTCTGAACGGTGTGATAGAAGAAGAGGTATACATTGAACAACTGGAGGGCTTTGAGACACATGAGAAGAAGTCTCATGTATGCAGATTGAAGAAAGCCTTGTATGGGCTGAAACGGACACCTAGAGTGTGGTATGGGCGAATGAATGGCTACTTGCAGAAAATGGGATTTGTCAAGAGTGACGCAGATCCAAATCTCTACTATCTGGTTGTAGAGAAGGAGCCTCTAATCTTAGTATTATATGTGGATGATTTCTTCTTGACAGGATCATGCAAGCTTATAGGGGATTGCAAGAAGAATCTAGCCACATAATTCGACATGAAGGATTTGGGATGAATGCAATATTTCCTGGGGTTGGAAGTTTGGCAACAAAAGGGGGAGATCTTCCTTGGGCAAGGGGGATATGCTATAGAAACCCTGAAGAGATTCAGGATGGAGCACTGTAGACCCATGGCTACTCCAATGATAACCAACTGGAAGAAGATTGATGCAAAAGAAGACAAAGATTTTGATCCCACCTTATACAAGCAACTCATAGGGTCCCCGATGTATTTGGTCAATACCAGGCCAGACATTTGCTACGTTGTCAACACCCTCAGTCAGTTCATGGTGGAGTCGAAGAGGGCGCACTGGGCAACGACCAAACATGTTGTCAAGTATTTACAAGGAACAATCGATTATGGACTCTTGTAGACTAGGGGTAAGGATATCAGATTAAGTGGGTTTACTGATGCAGATTGGGCAGGAAGTTCAGTGGATTAGAAAAGTACCTCTGGGTACTGTTTCAACATTGGATCAGGAATGACCTCCTGGTGCAGTAGGAAACAAAAATCCGTGGCTCTGAGCTCAACTGAGGCAGAATATATGGCCACAAGCACAGCTTTGTGTGAGGCCATATGGCTTAGAAAATTGCTTGTGAACCTATTCAGAAGAAAGATGGAGGTGACCAGGATCATGTGTGATAATCATAGTTGCATCAAGCTCTCTGAGAATCTAATGTTTCACGATCGGTCAAAGCATATTGATATCCAGTGTCACTTTGTTAGAGACTATGTCCAACGAGGAGTTGTACAATTGAGCTACAGTCCTACAGGAGAACAGGTGGCAGACATCCTTACCAAGGCCCTTGGGAGAACCAAGTTTGATTATTTCAAGGAGAAGATGGGGATAATAAAGAATCCATTTCAGTAGCAGAAATGGATATGATGTTGCAGTGCAGTAGCAGTCAGTAGTAGCACGATGCAACATGATGAGGAGGAGTTTGCAGTGTATATGCAGTGTTGGGAAGAAGGACTAGCAGTAGCACGGATGCAGAGGGAGCTGCAATACAGATGTAGCAGTGGCAGTGATAGAGCCATGGGCAACAGTACAGGATGCAGTAGTGCAGAGGATATTGGGCAAGGAGGCTTAGCATCATCACAGGTACCGATGTTGTATGATCAGAGTAATGCTCACTGTGGAGTATTACTAGAGCACAATCCTCGCTAGGAGGGAGTGTTGATTTGGGGTAGCATCGAATGTGCTTTAGCCATGAAAATTGGTGGAGAGGCTAAAGCACATGAGATCTCCAAGACCAGAAATGGTTTGGGCAGATTCTAACTGGTTTGGGAGATATTAAAATAATTAATATTTTTAATGGAGTTCCTAAGTCTAAATTTAGGAAAAATAAAATATTAATGGATGTTAGTATAAAACTGGGTTAGAAGGTTTCAAAAGTCATGGATCAAGCCAAATCTAATCTTAGCCGTCGATTAGAGATTTAATCTCGGTCGTTGAAGGACCAATAGGAAAAGTATAAGAAGAGGCTTGAGGGTCAGTTGGAGACCACACTAAGGGAGACCAGTCAGTGCAATTTCTGGAGTGGGGTTAGCTGAGAAATTTGAACTAGTGGTCAGGAGAGCAGCAGGAGGAAGCAAGTACAGAACAGAGAGTTGGGAACAACAGGTTGGAGAGGTAGACACAAAGCCTCTCAGGCAAACGCAGAGGTTGAAGGCTGCGCAGTCACTGGAGGGCTTGTGTGGGTGATGCAGAGAGGCCCAGTGAGAGAGGCAAGTGTTGATGCAGAGGGTCTGGGAGCTACGGAGAGGTCAGCCAGGCTGACGTTGAGACTGGGGAAAGTGCTAAAGAATTTTCTCTTTGTTGCGTAAGCCAGTTTGGCACCCAGTTGTACTGAAGAATTACTGAATAATAAAATCCTCCCCTGCTGCACCGGTTTTCCCAAACTGGCTTTTTCTGGGAACTGATTGTCCAAAATATTTGTGTCGATGCGTTAATTCTTGTGCATGTGTTTGCTTCTGTATTATGATGTGATATCTGCAGCGGAATTTATTTTAATGTTTACTGAAGGATTTTCATAAATAACTTATTGGGAAATAAGTAGGTAAAATAAATTAGTTGTTGCAGTGATAGAATTTTCACATAAAGTCTTTGTCTGTATATTATCCACCATTATCTGAATGCAATACCTTTATCTTTTTCCCTGTCATATTTTCAACAAGAGCCTTAAACTCTCTGAATCAGTGAAAGACTTTATCCTTGGTCTTTAAGAAATAGATCTAGGTTTCTCTATAGTGATCATCAATAAAGTTGACGAAGTATTCGCCACCACTACGAGCTCTTGTGGACATTGGACCACAAATATCTGAGTGTATCAATCCTAATACACATTCTGCTCTATTGTTGCTTCTGGAAAAAGTTTCTTTAGCATACTTGCCTAGTACGCATCCTCTGCATAAATCATCATTCTTAGTACTAAGGACTAAAACTCGTGTAACAATCTCTCTGAGCATCCTCAGTGCTCCATGGTGTAAATGTCCCATTCACCTGTGTCATAATTCATTCATTTCCCTTTCACCATTATGATTACTGCGTATCAGTGCCATTGAAGACTCAAGCTGCAGCCTATACAGATTATTGCTTCGAGTTCCAATTTGTCTCTTCTTCTTCCAGCTTGGATGTTTGACATATACTTTCTTTCCAATGAAGTATACATCGTATCCCTTGTCCTGTAACTGGGACACTAAAATCAGATTCATTCCTAACCCGGGCACATAAGAACATTAGTGGCTCAGATGATGGTTCCTGTTTCCGTCTAAAATGCTATGGCGCCTTTCCCTACTAGAGTACACTTCGTTCTGTTTCCCATAGTAATCTGGAAGTCCATTTGTTCTTCTTGATAGCTTGAGAAATATTCTTGTACTCTAGTCATATGGGTTGAAGCCCCACTATCAATGTACCAAACATCTACTGATGCTGAACTTGCTAAGCATGTGAATTCTTTTTCTAATCTGGAAGATAATTCAGAGACATCTTGAGTTTCCATCTGTGTGCTATTTTTCTGGCTATCTCTAACGCTATCCTGCCCCAGCAACTGCTGCAAGCAAAATTGCGTCCCACCAGAAAACCCTCTTCTTCATTGAATCTGCTATGTTGCTCCCTCTGATGCTATCAAACTTCGATCTGGAGGTCTTACCTCTCTCTCAACTCACTCAGAGAGAGACCTTCCTCAAAAATTCAACCTTCCTAGCCTGGATTGCGCAATCCTTCTGGGATTCGAACTGCTGCCTATTGCAGCTATTCGACTCCTTCTCTGCTCAATGCTGGGTGCTCTGGCACTGCTCTTCTTGTTTCACCTGTAGCTCTGAAACCATGTGAAAATTCCTAATATGGAATTCCTACTGCAGCAACTGATGATATTTCTCCTATTTGTTAAATTCCTTTAAACAAATTACTTGCAGTTTACTACGACCAATATTGAAATACATACACTGCAACCTTCACTTAATTAAATATAATGCGGAAACAAGAAATTGAACAATAAAGAAAATAAGAAACAAAAACACCGTTATTTTTGGACAAATGTCCCCATAAAAACCTAATGCGGGAAAACCAATGCAGCAGATCTAAGGGTTTTATTATTATTCTTCAGCAAAAATATCATGTACAAGATACAACGAGTAGAATAGAAGATGATTCTATGAGAGAAATTTTACAGACACTTCTCGAAGAGTTTCTGATCCAGGAGAGGACCTGCTGCCCCCTCTGCGTTTCACTGCGTCAACCCCTACGTGATAACTGTGCAGTCCCAGCGTCACACTGCCTCTGCGCTGTCCCTCCTCTGCGTCACAAACTCTGCATTGTCCTCCCTCTTCTCTGCATCTTCTGCTCCTGACCTTCAGACTGGTGCTGATACCCTCTCTCTCTCCTCACCTACAACTCTCCCTCTGATTCGATTTTCTCTTGTCGAACTTCGGCCAGTGAGAAGATTGATCTTATTCGAGTAACTGAGTATCTGCCTCTGGTTTGTTTTCCAAATGCCCCTCGATGTTCTTCTTATAACCTTCCAGTTGAGAACTAACAACCCAGATTAGATTCTAATCAATGGCTTTGATCAATTGGACTCGATCTTCGTATTCTTTTACAAGTTACACCCACAGTTTAGATTTAATACCCATTAATTATTTTAATTTCCTAAGCTTAGACTTAGGGTCCCATTAAAAATAATTAATTATTTATTAAAACTATCTCCGGGTGGAATTTCCCAAAACGCTTTCTAGGTTCTTTGGAATACATGTGCCTAAGCCTCCCTGCAAAATTTGAGACTTAGAGAAATCTGATGCTACCATAGATCAACATCATATACCTAAGTGTGGGCTTCACTTATTATAGCTACCCTCGCACCTTGACATGTGGTCTAGATGATTCCCTTGATCCCCACTCCATTCCATTATTATATCATTTTCCACCTCCCACTTAAGGGATGTACCATGAACATGTCACCTCATTTAGAGGTTGAAACCACTTAATAGGGTCCTTGGTTAACCCCCTATTGAGCTTGGAGAAACTTATACATGCCAAAGTCCACTATGGAAGGGCATGCCAACATGAAGTGTCCCATTGATCCCATGACTTGTAAGCTTTATTACTTGATTATTCTAATGACTTGTTGTATTAGAGGGCAAGGGGATGCATTGGATCTTATGCAGGATTGCAGGTGGGTCTTCATTTGGGGCTTGGTCTCCCTATACGAGGTCCTAGCCTTCCAGAGTGCCACATTGGCACCTGTAGGGTGAACGTTGAGAGCCACAGGCCTCCACAATAGCATAGATTACTTCATGGATCCACAACACCAATCATTAATTGCTCTTTTTCCACCTTTTAGATGAGAATGATGCACCTGTTTCACCATGCCCAACCGACTCCACATTTGCACCATACACTTGGCAAATTTTTCAAGGTCTAGACGATGTCTCCCACTGCAGAGGGAGGGCTTACATGACCATCTTAGCCCTTACAGATGGTCTACAAGCATTTTCAATTCACTTGGAGACCCATGAGGATGTCCTTGTGCCCCCACACCCACTCGGGATCACCACCGGTTCTTGCTTGGAAAACAAGGGGCCAACCCTTTGTCCACTATGTTCGGAGTCCATTTCTACATCATGTCACCCCTTGGACTTCATTAGGCCTCTTCAAAGGCCTAACGACTCACTTTATTGATCATTAGACCCTCTTGAGAGGCTTATTCTTATGTTATTGAACTATATGGTGGGCTTCTCACCGAAACTATTGGTATTATGCACATTATTTTATTGTAGGGCTAAATTAGGCCAATTTAGCTAAATCAAATTCATTAGTGTATAAATAGAAGTGAGATGATTCATTTTCATCATCATCACTTTTATGAATGGGTGAATGTTGCTAGAGATAATATATGTTAAATATATGTCGATAAGTCATCATTCATTGCAAACCGAAGTATAAAGTCATTGCAACAACTATTCTCATGCTCTAAATGCCATGCGAAGTTGTTGAAGGCCTCCTTGATTGGGTGAATTCTTCCCAAATGATAAATTTTCCTTGACTCCATCTCTTCCAAAGGACAAGGCACTAATCCTAATTGGTGATAATTTTCAACGCTTTTTCTTTTCACCTCCCTCTTTTTCTAGGCCTAGCCTACATAGGTCACCTAGGGCATCAATTATCTCACAATATAGCCATCCAAACACTTCGATTTTTGGTCCACAACTGGGCTATGAATTTCTCTAGAGGCCCTCCAAATTTGAAGCAATTTCGACGACATGATCTCGAGATATAGCAAGCCCTAGCTCAGGGACCATTTCTTGCCGTAGTTTTCCCTTGGCTAGTGTCTTCATTAGTATCATTCCATTAAATCATCAAAAGACGATTCTTTATTTGATCCTCTTCTCTTCCCTAATTAGGTCAAGTACATCCTTAATTGATCAACTCCATACCCTTGACCTAATTTTGGGTCCACTTGGCCCTTTGTGGTCCCGCAACTTGTTGACTCCAATTCCACAAAGATCACTTAGAAGCCAAACTTTCATAGGGCCTTTTGGGTCTAGGGGATTCTTTAATAAGATATGCTTTCAAACCCTAACCTCCAAGACCCTCTTAGCCCTTTCTAGAGAGCCTATCACCTTGCTTCTCGAGCAAGCAAACCATACAATTGGGACTCTCTTGTGAATAGACCTTATGAATCACTCCTTGTCCTTTCATTGACCTACTCATCTTGTGGTTCCCTTTATACTAAGTACCCTCCCATTAGTGAAAG
>APFE031589080.1:8203-34557 GCA_000404065.3 Pinus taeda | reverse complement strand
AGCCGCCCGGAGGTTTCGCATCGAAGGCCCTCACCGATGCATCGAACCCTAGACCCTGTTCATTGAAACCAAGCATATCAGGGAAACCATTACCGCACCAAAATCGAGCAAAGAATTTACAAATAAGTAATAAGATCAAATCTGAAAACGAATATACAGCAGGTAAATCATGAAAGGAACTCGTCGACAGTTTTACCATGGTTGACAGTATGACCGGGTGAACTAATACCTGCTCATCCACCATGACGGCCGGGGTTGCATAGCAGTCGGATTGCGCGCAGCAGCACCTTTCAAGTCGAACTCGGCCCAATAATGAAATCACAGAAACCTTAACCTGGGGTTTGAGGGTTATATCGGCAGGCGTATTGTCGATCGAAGGCGAGAATGGATCCCCACCGCCGATCTCTATCAATATCCCGAGAAGCCGAACCACCTGTCTCGGCATTCAATACTTACCCTCCTCGTGATCTGCAATCAGGATCGATGGCGCGGCAATTTCCAGACAGGACGCGTGGCTACGTTTAAGCCATGGTAATACCAACATTGAATCCACCGTAGATATGTAGGTACTGGGTATTCGGGTGGGGTTCCGACGTGTAGTAGTCGGTTGGTAAACTTTAATGCACAAGTGAATAAATGAATAACGATGTTATGATATGCGCCGATGACATAAATTCCATTAAATATTTCCAACGTTACAATCTTCATTCCGCATAGTAATATATGTTTGCATATCATGCTGACAATGTAAATAAAAAAAAAAAAAAAAAAAATGTTATGGTAATATCATTTAATTACAATATTGGGATGTATGACATATGGTATCAGAGCCCAGTTACAAAACTGAGGCCTCTGGGTAAAGATTTACTCATAAATTTGTTCCTCTTATTATCTTTTTCGTGTTAATAAGCACAGGATACAGAATTCAGAGATCTACAAGATGAGGAGAACCGACGAAGCAACTCGATGACCTGTAGTAGGGTCAGGAGCCCAGGGATTTGAAAATAATCCTGAACTATGGGTTCAGCTTGGGGAAGAAACCAAA
Source organism: Pinus taeda (assembly GCA_000404065.3). Lineage (NCBI taxonomy): Eukaryota > Viridiplantae > Streptophyta > Pinopsida > Pinales > Pinaceae > Pinus > Pinus taeda. The sequence goes on along the minus strand of APFE031589080.1, from coordinate 33,512 downwards.
ACTACAAACCAAGCCATTCTGGAAACCGTGCAAGAAGTTAAAAATGAAATGGCAAGGTTGCGAGAAGACAACGTTAGACTGGCAATGGAATAGGAGAGGATATTGAAAAGTCTATCTGAACGACAGAATCAAGTACCAGTTCATCCTAGTGTGGAGCATCAGAGATTGTCAGAGGAACAAAATCACCCTATGCCCCCTGAAGGTTCAGAAGAGCAGGAGGAGCTTTCTGACAATATGAATGAACAGCAATCTTCGAAGAAACCAAGGGTGGAACTGCAAGGGGAATTTCAGAAAATCAAACCCCCGCATTTTGATGGAGAACAGGAGGAAGCCACTGAGGCATGGCTGATTAATATGAACAAATACTTTCAATTTTATGAATATGATCACAATCTTAAAGCCAGATTGGCTATTTTTCAGCTGCAGGGAAAGGCCACCCTATGGTGGGAAGAAGTGAAGATAGTCAAAGGGGTCACTGAGCAGACCATCACTTGGGATAATTTCCAAAGGTACTTTAAGGAGAGATATCTAACAGAACAGTTCTATGATGAGAAGGCAAGGGAATTCCACGATCTACATTTGGGGCAGCAGACTATGGATGAGTTCATCACCCGTTTTACTTCTCTACTCCGTTACGTCCCCTATATAAGAGAAGAAAAGGCAAAGGTACAGAGATTTGTAAGCAGCTTACCACCTTACATGCGAGAAAGGATTGAATTTGACAATCCCAAGTCAAATCTATCTCGTAATGGCAAACGCTAATTGCATGTGTCTACCCTCCATACTCTTACCTTCCACAGCCTCAATCTTTCCAAGGCCATACAGAACCATTTGTAGTTTTGAATTACCTGACCCTCTCCCTATTACCCTCTCTATTAGTGCCACTATTTCTGGGTCTCGTATTTGTTTCACAAATTCTGCATAAAACAAAGATTTCTCCAACTTTTCTTGAGCCAACCGTACTTCCCTGATTAATTTCTCAACTTTTTCATCACTTTCCTCAACTATGTGGTAGGGTTCAACCTCCATTAATTCTGGTCTGGGGTTCTTTTTGGCTTTTGAAGAGCTAGTTTTCGAGTTAATGGGACGCCATTGGTAGGCTGGGATGATGGATCCACCGTTCCATACTCTTCGTTCACGAACTTTCGCTTTTTTCTATCATTTATTATTATTTTAGTTATACCGTAGTCTATGTCTTCTAGGTTTAGTTATTTTTGGTATTCGTTTACTTTGTGATTTATTATTATTTTTGTTACGTTGCAGTGTAAATCTTCTATGTTTAGTTAGGCAAGAGCTAACCAGCCTGCCATAGGGAATTAAATGCCCGTATGGAGACTGGCTGTAGCATGTATGTCAATATAGTCATGCGCCCATACATGCATTCGTGGACATTCTTCCGATCAGTTTCCGGCGTCGCGGATCACGGCCGTTCACCGGACCCATTCCCTCGCGCCGCGCCAATTAACCAATTTTTGATTTTCAAAAATACCTCCACTCCCGTGCTCTCCCTCTGTTCTAACCCACCCTCTGCAACCCGACGGACCGCCCACGAGACTGCCATGTTCTGACACTCTGCAACTCGACGGACCTCGCAGCTGAAGACCAAGAAGGAGGGAGCGGTGGTGGATTGGCATGCAAATTTGAGCTTATGGCAGATGGTGGTGGTTTGGCTCGGATGGGCAGTGGGCTTCTGCTAGCAGAATCAATTATTAATTCTCAGAAGGGTGGCAAATTTCTTATAGACAGTGGTCATGGCAAATCAGGCACACCTATATCTAACTCCCCTGCTTCAACCCCTCGTAGCAGTGGAGACTTTAGTTTCAGCATGTGGCCTTACCAATCCTACTGTGGCTTTGTGATGAGCTCGACCGTCCAAGGAGAAAGGAAGTGCAGTAAGCCTATGGTCCAGTTGGCAATGAGACATGTTACCTGCATGGAGGATGCTGCAGTGTTTGTAGCCTTGTCGGCAGCAGTGGATCTGAGCATGGATGCATGCCAGCTTTTTTCTAGAAAGTTGAAGAAACAATTATGCCGGAGGAATGACAGATTCTAGAGGAAGAACTATTTGTGATAGCCATAAACAAAAGCAGATCAAAAGCATCAATCGGTCCATGGGCCAAGTTGTGAGAACATTGGTATCCTCATTGTGGGGGTCATATGGTAACCTCATAGAATTGGATACATCTTAGATGTATCAGAGGCATGTTTATTGAGTTTAGCATTTGGAGAATTTCTTTGCCGCAAAGAGAAGCAGATTGCTCATTTGCTTGGCTCTGAGGTGCAAGGTATCTCAGATCACGAGTCTGCAATCTTCAAAGATGGAGTACTACTTGTCACATTTCAGTGATTTTTGATCATAGGTTGGGATCATCAGAGCATTGATTAGTTTGCAAGATGTGTAGTTTGTAGGATATTTTTTCGGACTGACTTGAGCATCTGAAGAATGGAAATCAGATATAACAAACCGTGCTATCAAATTTTAGGCCATCCAAAATATTATGTCATTGTGATATATGAGGATATATTTCTGTAATATATTATGGCAAGAGCTAACCAGCCTGCCATAGGGCATTAAATGCCCGTATGGAGACTGGCTGTAGCATGTATGTCAATCTAGTCATGCGCCCATACATGCATTCGTGGACATTCTTCCGATCAGTTTCCGGCGTCGCGGATCACGGCCGTTCACCGGACCCATTCCCTCGCGCCGCGCCAATTAACCAATTTTTGATTTTCAAAAATACCTCCACTCCCGTGCTCGCCCTCTGTTCTAACCCACCCTCTGCAACCCGACAGACCGCCCACGAGAATGCCATGTTCTGACCCTCTGCAACTCGACGGACCTCGCAGCTGAAGACCAAGAACGAGGGAGCGGTGGTGGATTGGCATGCAAATTTGAGCTTATGGCAGATGGTGGTGGTTTGGCTCGGATGGGCAGTGGGCTTCTGCTAGCAGAATCAATTATTAATTCTCAGAAGGGTGGCAAATTTCTTATAGACAGTGTCATGGCAAATCAGGCACACCTATATCTAACTCCCCTGCTTCAACCCCTCGTAGCAGTGGAGACTTTAGTTTCAGCATGTGGCCTTACCAATCCTACTGTGGCTTTGTGATGAGCTCGACCGTCCAAGGAGAAAGGAAGTGCAGTAAGCCTATGGTCCAGTTGGCAATGAGACATGTTACCTGCATGGAGGATGCTGCAGTGTTTGTAGCCTTGTCGGCAGCAGTGGATCTGAGCATGGATGCATGCCAGCTTTTTTCCAGAAAGTTGAAGAAACAATTATGCCGGAGGAATGACAGATTCTAGAGGAAGAACTATTTGTGATAGCCATAAACAAAAGCAGATCAAAAGCATCAATCGGTCCATGGGCCAAGTTGTGAGAACATTGGTATCCTCATTGTGGGGGTCATATGGTAACCTCATAGAATTGGATACATCTTAGATGTATCAGAGGCATGTTTATTGAGTTTAGCATTTGGAGAATTTCTTTGCCGCAAAGAGAAGCAGATTGCTCATTTGCTTGGCTCTGAGGTGCAAGGTATCTCAGATCACGAGTTTGCAATCTTCAAAGATGGAGTACTACTTGTCACATTTCAGTGATTTTTGATCATAGGTTGGGATCATCAGAGCATTGATTAGTTTGCAAGATGTGTAGTTTGTAGGATATTTTTTCGGACTGACTTGAGCATCTGAAGAATGGAAATCAGATATAACAAACCGTGCTATCAAATTTTAGGCCATCCAAAATATTATGTCATTGTGATATATGAGGATATATTTCTGTAATATATTATAGGCTCTTATTTTCCCCTCACAGAAAAGTTTGAGCTGTTTGTGCTTTAACAACTAACGGAGTGTTACATTGCAAATTGCAAAGATGGAAGAAACTCTTATCATTGCAAATTGAAAAGATTCAAGAAATTTTTATCATTTTCAAATTGAAAAGATTGAAGAAATATTTATCATTACTCTTTTTTCCTAGAATCTCATGGGATATCATGTCCGGTATGGTTTGGATGCAAGCTTGGGTGTAACGATGGATTGTTATTGGGTCATATGATATGTTTATACATTTTCAGTTTTCTAACCTATTAGTCATCTGCCTCATTCTAAATGTAAGCTTAGTAGTTTATCTGCCTCATTCTAAATGTAAGCTTAGTAGTTTATGTCAACAAACTAGCTTACAAACAGTATAATTTTATGACAAAAACACACAATGTTGTATGGAGTGAGTGTATGCATTTTTTAGGACAAAAACACACAATGTTGTATGGAGTGAGTGTATGCATTTCACTCAAAAACACACAATGTTGTATGGAGTGAGTGTATCCATTTCACTGTGAACAATGTTGTGTGGAGTGAGTGTATCCATTTCACTATGAGCATTAGTTGTAAGGCGAGAATGTATTCATTTCACCATGAACATCTTGCCTGCGTGCAGACTTTTTCCAGTAGCTATGAACTTCTCAGCATGTTTTAGTAAAGGAAATACGCAGGCAAGTCTATTAAAAGCAAATATAAAGAAGCAAATGTAAAGCATTGCACTGCCTCCCAAATTTAAGGCTTATATACATGCTGTGTACACTTTAATAGAAAATTTCACAAAACTTGTATACTACTGGGGCGAATCACTGCAGTGGCAGAAGTACAGGCTACAGATTTATCAATATTTGGGTTGAGAATTTACCCTCCATTATAAAGGTTAAGTTTATTATTTCATGTCTTGTATTATTTAGGGTGTCTAGACTGAAAGATTAAACATCCTGTCTATTTTATCAATTAGCACCATACTCTGAAGCTCATTATACTACAAGGAAAACTTTACTGGACATTTATTTTTATCTGAACATAGATGCTGGGAATTATATATTTTTATCTGAACATAGATGCTGGGAATTATATAGATCATTTGTTATGATCCCTTATCTCAAGGGACTTCCTTAAATTTAAACTTTTTAAGTTTTGTCATCAATAATTTATCATACATCAAGCTAATCCGTTCATCAATAATTTATCATACACTCATTAATGTAATCCTTACCTTAAATTGAAACTAGCATAATCATAATGAAAATTAAATTAATCCTTTCATCAATAATTTATCATACACTCATTAATGTAATCCTTACCTTAAATTGAAACTAGCATAATCATAATGAAAATTAAATTGTTTTTTTTCAGGACAATCTGTACTTCCTATCAGGTGGAATATTGGAAAATTATTAGGCAGCGCTTATTTGTGGGGATGTTTCTGAGCTGTAAGAAGTGGGAGGTAAGCACTAAGAATATTATTACGCAATGCTTCTGTGTGGTAATATTATCAAGCAATGAGGGATGAGCAGTGAGCTCGGTTGGTGAGAATTGGCACTGTTACAGTTCTCATCCAAGCTCAATACTTGAAAAATTTGGCGAATATGCTTCTCTAGGTATGTCTCCTGTTTAAAGGGGCAGCTGTGCGCCTTAAGTCAAATTTGTGATGTCCCATAAAGTCAAGCTTGATTTCATGCTTGTGCTTATGAGTCAAGTCAAGCTTGACTTCACGCTAATAAGTATCAGGATGCTTTTTCAGGGTCGGTTCCCTTTTGCAAATGGACTGGCTTTGTTCACTTAAGCTCTGTTCACATTTCCAAGTCAAGTCAAATGTGACTTAATGATTCTAAATCAAGTTTGATTTCATGATTTTAAGAACAATGCTCTACTTTTTAATAGATAATTTAACTTTGACTTCAAGCTTGTTTTTAAGAAAAGTGCCTCACTTCAATAAATAAAGTTATGTCTTTTTATATCCAAGTCTCTTCAAAATATATATCTAGTTCAGTCAGGGTAAGAATAGGAATTTCAAATCTATATCTGATCCAGTCAGGGCAGGAATAAAGTTATGGCTTTTTATATCTAAGTCTCTTCAAAATATATATCTAGTTCAGTCAGGGTAAGAATAGGAATTTCAAATCTATATCTGATCCAGTCAGGGCAGGAATAGGAATTTCAAATCTATATTTGGTCCAGTCAGGGCAGGAATAGTCCTATTCCAAATCTATATCTGGTCCAGTCAGGATAGGAATAGGAATTTCAAATCTGAAAATTTGCTAAATTTGATGGTTTTTGCAGCGTTTGATTATTTTGATAAAGAGTATTGAAAAACGGAAACATTTTTTTGTTGGGCTATATTTGACATGACGAGAAAATCACCCACCCTGTAACAAGCAATTTGCCCATCAATACAATTTGCCATCTAAGTTCCATCCCTGTCTGTAACAATGCTTGCTCTTAGTATCTGTCTTTGTAAATTGAACAATGATAAGTACTACACCATTTCTGAAGAGCATGTCTTTAGAAATATATTAGAAGAAAGTAAATTCATGTAAATTTCATTGTGATAGCAAAAATTTTTACCAGTGCTTTATGGTGAGGTTCCTCAAACTTTTTAATGGGGTTTCACAATAACTTGGATGTTTAATTTTGACAAGGCAATCGTCTAAACGGTGTTTTAATGTTGTTGTGATTTCATTGTTCAGATGGGGTAAATTTGATTAGGTTTAATAACTTGATGTTTAATTTACAGGGCAATCGTCTAAACAGTGTTTAAATGCTCTGATTTCATTGTTAAGATAGGGTAAATTTGATTGGATTTATGAGGTTTTGGTAATCATTGATTTTCTCCCTGGTATTTTTCATATTATGGAGCTTATTTATTTAAAAGCACGATGACTCTTATGTAAAATGTCTTTGGGACAGTGTGGAAGCATGGTAAAAGGAAGGAGAATAATGTAAAAAGTTAATGTCCATTTCTTTATGGATATAATTCATAACAAATTAACCACTTAAATTATAACTGGTTTATGTTTATTTATATGCCTATCTCTCCTTATAAATCATTTTTTTTGAATTAGCAAACATTTTAAAGTCAGGCCTCTTGTAAATAATTTTTTTTGAATCAGCAAATATTTTATAGTCAGGCCGAGTTATAAAGTAGATGTTTAATTTTGACATATTGCAAGGCATGTTCTTTAATGAAAGTTTTGAATCCATGCTAGAGAAAAAAAAGAAAAACCGTTTACAATTCAAGCAAAACCATAAAGATGAGATCCTAGCAGAATTAAAGTATCTGTCCAGTCCATACAAAACGAGGAGCTGAGATTCCCAACAGGCAGAGGCGTAAGATTACCCAACAGTCTATAGCCTGGCTCAACAACAAAAGTAGGAAGAAAAAACTCAGAACTCGGCCTCAAAGCAACACACTTTAAAAAAAAAAGGCTGACTGCATATAGTTCCCAGTTCCCAGAAATTGTTAATGTGGGCTAGGTTTTATGTACACTTGGTCTCCCACTTTTAAAAAATCCGACTACATATAGTTCTCTTAAAAAAGGCTGACTGCATGTAATTCCCAAAAATTGTTAATGCTGACCAGGTTGTATGTACACTTGATGGTCTTCCACTATTAAAAAAAGCTGATTGCATATAGTTTCCTCTATATGTCAACAGATAGGGTTGAAAGTTACAATGTTTAAAGTCTGGTGGCCAGTATTGAGTGTGTGTAAATCCTTTGACTGGTTGCATAATGGACCCATGCTCAACGGTCAATGTTACAGCTCTAATATTTTTATTAGTTCATCAAATCCTTGAAAAATAAGAAAGTAGATATTTTTTTGTTAGTTTTTTTGGGAGTGAGTATAATCATTGATCTTATGATTCAAAAAGCTTTAAACAATCAACCTGTTAAACATACATTTCAAGTATAATTTTGGCATGTGCTATTAAAATTTCCTTCCCAAAGCAACTTGAAAAGCCACAAAAATTTATGAGTTTATATAGTTATGGTTCAGTATGAGATATTGTCAAATGGTTTGCAGGCAATGCGTTGTAGGTGTCTTACTTGGTTCTTATTCAAACACATATAATTTTGGCACAAATACTAAGATAATGCTTTAGAATAATGATATGGTGACTCTATTAAGTTCAACAAGCACACATAGTCTTAGAACACCACTTCTCATTAAAACATAACTTCAGAAAATACCAACAATCTTCTAGGAACACATTGTCCCTTCATAGACTCAACAAATGCAAAAATGAAACATAATGGGCAGAAAAAATTGGTATATATATACAACCAAATGAGTCTTGAATGCAAAGTTTTCTTCAACATTAAATCTTAGTAGCCTCAGAAAGCTACAGTAAGGAACTCACCCCATTTATGTATTCAACAGAACCTCAAATGTATATTCTTAATTAGCAAGGTATAAAACATTCCCCTCCATCAATAAAATCATCCAACAGAAAGGTAAACACTCAGCCAATATCAGTGAATAGAATTCATCCTGTAATTAGAATAATAACCCGGCCTGAAGATGACCACAAACTCTGAGAAATCAACCTATTGTTTTGACAATTTCTAGTGACCTCCTTGTGACATTTTAGGTTTAGCATTGGAGTCACATTTATTATGATAATATGAGTGACTTGACCAAAGAATTCTCTACAATTGAGAATGGTTCCCTCCAAAATACAACCCCTCCTTTGTTGTTAGTATCGAGACAGGAAAACTCAATAAATAATGCAAAGATAAAACTGAGTTTAGAAATACATTTCCAAACTTAATCAGTGTAATGCACAATATTCGTCTCCACATTGATAATATTTGATCCTATGAGATATATTTAGAAAATGAATTGATAGGACAATGTTCTCTTGCCAATGGACATGATGAATCAAATGGAAAAGGAACCAATGAACCCCCCATATTTGGATCCACATTATTCTCATGAAATAAACGAACTTGACAACTTGAAGTATGTTGAGATGTGGAAACTTCAGCTGTAACAAAAAAAAACACATTGTTATGCAATTGCATTGAAGGCGATAAAGATAATGATATTTTGAATTTCACATAAAATGATACATCAATTGATATTTCCATACCAGTATTTTGTAAAATACAACCTTGTACCCTTCTAGATGTGTGGTCCAGATTGATTTCTTTTGTAGAAGAAATCTCCAATTGTTCATTCATGCTTCTTTTCCTTCCACGACACCGTCCAACCTTTAGAAACTGTGGTCCATCTTTTCTTGATTTCAACGTAGGAACACTTTGCTCCCTTTTTTTGGTTGGGCTCAAGAAACTATGTCGCCTCTTGGTAGTGACCTTGGATGGAGTTACAACATCAAATTTCTTATTATTGTACTCTTGGCTTACATTTTTTACCAATTGATTTAGTGCATATGCCTGCTCCAAAGTCGTGGGTGTTATTTGTAATAAAACCCTCAATCTCTTATGAGTTGATGACATCACAAGTTTAATTTCCTCATCGATTGTTAGGGCGCTATCTGGCCTTACAATGGTTGAATCAGTGGAAGGAGAAGCTAGAAGGTTCAATTCAATTTCTAGGGTCATTACAAACGATTCATTTAAATCAAGTAAATATCCAGGTCTTTCTGTAATAGACCTAGAGACATTAGGCAATTCATTGCCCCCCGAAACATTGCTAGTCACTACCATCTCAACTTTCAAAATATGCTTATAAATATTGCCATTTAGGGCCCATTTGAAATTACAAAAGTTTAGGTTCAGCCCTTTATAGATGACATGATACCATGTATCACGAGTTTCCATAGTTTGGCTACGAACCAAATACTCACTTTCCTTGTTTCCATCAGCCATACAATCTTCATCTGGGATATTCTTTGCTTTGCACTTACTTAAATTTATTTGTTGCTCAGTTTTTGAAGCTCGGAAAAAACCAGTTTTTTTTAGACGTTGCATGTGAATGTAATACAACTCAACCTTTTTTAATAACAGGTGCAACAGCCAATCCACCCTTCTATGGGACACATTGTTCTTCTCACAAAGGTACCTTTGCTTTAGATACTGGTGATAAGATTCGATAGCATTATTAGTATCCTGGTTGGAATGTGGGAAGTCCCTATATGCTTTTGCCCACATATCTGGAATAAAAACATATATTAAATGTGAAGAAACAATAGAAAATGGTCAATTACAAAATAAACTGATAAAATGCAACTTTAAGAAACTTACATAATTTGTTGTTGTTCAACCAGTTGGTTGCAAAATAATCCAAAAACACAGTTTCTTCTTTGAATTCATCAAAGAAACTTTGAATTTCATGTTGCACAGATGCATCATCTTTACACGAATGCATGATTAATACCTAGAGCACGGAAGATACGGACTTTATTTTCCTTTCCCCTGACTTTAGTTCCGACATTTTTCAACCACGCTCTACGGACATGCCATACACACAATAATAGTGTACAATTTGTGCAAGTCCTGAAATAATATAACATTATAAGAGAATATCCTTGAACATTATTGCTTTTTATATCTTCTAAAAAGAGAAAACTGGTTCACCTTAATGCCTCGATTTCTGCTGCTGCATCATCTGTGATCACAGCTCGGACATGCCAATCTGGGTTTTCCTTTTTACCATTTGCAAATAATTGTGACATCCATTTACAAATATCAAGAGTACCATTTCGTGATGATATGACCCATGCCACTGGAATCCCATTGTGATGATCATCAAAAGCCATTATGGTGTACAGTTGATACTGCATTACAATAAGAAAACAAGATTATAAGCATATAAGAGGACGACATTGAAATAAAGTTGAATAAATGAAGTTTTGGTAAATATGTTTACCCCATATTTGTTAGTGCTAAAAGTGGAGTCCATTGATAACATGTTGTTGTGTGAGTATTTCACCATCATTGAAAGCATCCACTTAGTTTGTATGCCTATAATGAAAGGGATGTTTCTAACAACATCTTGTTGTTGGTAGAAGAAAAAGCTCTCTGGGCACTCACTAACCCAACAATCCACACTCATTGGATCACTTTCATGCTTCACATACTCCCGCCTCTTGATATTATTGTACATGTTTGACACATCTTTTCTTGTCATGAAAGAATCTCGAGGTGCCCCTGTGAACAACTCACCAGATCCATACCTTAAATCAAAGATAAATTTTTCCCAGATCATCGTAGCATTAAAACCATCACGAACCAAATCTTCAACAATAGTTCGTATATGCTCTGTTAAATGCGGCGCAAAATTGAATTTCTGCGGCATGCCATTTGCCTCATTTCCATGACAAACCACATTTTTGTCATCAATATGTTTGCATGCTGTATATATTAGAACAACATCATTTGGTCTAAGAGCAAGTCGTCGCATAATAAAGTGACATTGACAACCAACTTTGATGCTGTGACGTGGAAGACGTTTTTTAGTTGTAGATCCAGGTTCAGCTACATTGCTGGATTGTACATGATTTGGACCATAGGCACACCAATATCTGTGATCAAGAATTTACCAAAAATTAAATAAAATATTTATGCATGTTCGACATAATGAACTTAAAATCAAAATTATATATATATAGATAGATAGATAGATAGAGAGAGAGAGAGAGAGAGAGAGACTCACACAACATATTCTAGATATGTTGAAGAATTTGTCCTCTTGATATCCTTCACATCTTTAATTCATCGAGTTTTAGCAACAAATTGAGTAGGTGCACTTTCCCTCATTTGCTCTCCACTTATAAAATCCTCAAGTCGACAATATGGAATAATCGCGACTTGGTCTCCTGCTACTTCTGTCCATGTCAAATCTTCCGCTGAAAACTCTATCATTCCTTCTGGGTCCTCAACCTCCAACTCATTGATCAAGTCCCACTTCTTCATTCTTCAAATCCCTATACAAATGAGGGAACACGAATATTGACTAAACATATGAGCAACAATTCATGCTATAAATATTGAACACCACTTGAAATGCAATTTTTTGTACTGTGTAAATTTACACTCAAGACCCTTCAATATTTCCTACCCATGCACAAAACAGTATTATAGACTTTCAAATGCTTCATCTTGGTATATTCAATACATTGCTGAAAGAAACATAATAACATGCAATATCTCATCTCATAATAACAAAAGAAAGTTGTAATGGTAGGAATCTGTGCCTTAAGGCTTAATCTCATCAGTCTACAATTGAAAGAGTGGATACTAACTATTTTTTACATTCTTATATCATTTGCAGCAACTTGTTGAATTATTTTCAAAAGAATGTGCTCATAGAATTATTTTCAAAAGGTCATCCTTCCACAAGGTGGAAGGTTAGGCCTTAACTGCCTCTCCAGCTACCAAAATTGAACCCAGATGAATTGAAATTCTTGTACGGCAAGCACAAGCGTCAGACCATAACATTAATGTAAAACCTGAAAAAAATGAGTATGTACTAAAAGAAAAAATAAACTGCAAAATTCTCAACAAACACAATGCTCCTGCATCAGTTACTATGTACCATTATTGAAATAGGCTTGGATCTCTTATGAAGATAAATGTTTAGTCATATTATTTTACATTTCTATTATTTTTATAAATTTGAACTTAATCATTTGTTTTGGACTCAAGTATTTATTCTAAGCCTTTGGCCCACAAAATGAGACCATTGGTTCATGTGAGTGGTTGCATCAAATATTAAATACCGATCAATCCCAAATGCAAGTTATATGTCGAAGGCATGAAATTCCAAGTGCAATTTCTCCTCCTGATTTAATGTAAGTTCCCATAATTACCTTCTGTTGTTGAGATGAGATCTAAAATGCAAGAGCAATGATGCACACACCAAAAAAAAAAGAAAAACTTTTGGTAGCAAGGGTGTCTCACTATGCAGTGGCATTGCTTATAAGAATCTGATTATGTCTTCAAAGTAAATGATGAAATAGTAACATTGATGTTGTGTTTTAGTACAATGCTGGTCTTAAAGTGAACTGAGTCACTTTTAATTTGACTTTATCGTCTAATGACTGCAACTATAAATGCAAGTTAACCAATGAATGCAGGTGCATCTCGTGAGTCAAATATTAATGCTATTACATACATGTGTCAGTTGTTATAACTTTGGACACCAGATGAAAGTATATAGCATAAGATATAGAAATAAAACCAGATTTTATATGCTCTGACCAAGGATGAAAAATAGAATCCCTTTTCCGTATTTGACTGATAGGACTCATCACAAGTAAAATTAGCTTCCTATCCGCTAGGCTTCTCAGCCTCACAACAGGATCTGTGTAAGCTTTTTGGATTTACTATTAATATACAACAAGATACACAAGAACATTGAGCAATTCCATGATCATAATTTCCATATCTCCTTGTTTTGTTCACCATTATAAAAGAAATGAAAAGTTATAATTGAAAACAACCTTATTCTTTCGGAAGTTTCAAAAATTACCTGAAACTCAAAAGAGACCCTTTAGTACTGAAAATTTATCTTGACAAATATGAAAAGTTAAAATAAAGTTTAATGCGATAATAATTCTTTAAAAGTGTCATAAAGTCCTTAAAATAGGAAAAATATTGTAGTCACTGGACAATCCCATCAATATTTTTCCTGTACGACAATGGACTAAATTCAGCTTGATGAATGTAGCAAAATCAAAGGCTCCATTGTAGTCACATGAGAAACAAGGCCATGCAACAAACTGAACTTCCTTAATGTGAATCCGACCTTTATGACAGGTAACAGACTTCAGCAATGGCCAGCAAGTTCCCCAGGGGCTATCTCAGTGATTGTAACCCGTGGCAAACATAATCTTCTTCACGGGCTTGAAAATATCAGGTTCAAAACTTTTAAGTTGATTCAAAACTTGGAGAGGTATAGTTCAACCATGGTATACTCAATATAAGGAAAGGCCCCTTGAAATCAACAAATTTAACCTTGGATACAAAATTAGAAATTCTTAATAGCACTGTGGCATTGAACACAAATGCAAATCAAAAGTGATTCAGTGATATTTTTTAAGGAGACACTTATATTTGAATATATATATGGTTTTTACAAGAAGCAGGTCTACTGGCATATGCACAGACTACCAGTGCCAAATTCACCCTCCCAAAACCTCTTCCCTGTCCCATGCTTAAAGTCCTAAACCTCTCAGTATCCCCAACATGCCTAGCTACCCACCACAAACCAAACCATCTCACTAAGCCAAACTTACTGTACCACTACGCAGGTCCCTGATTTCAAGTTGGGGAAACTTCTCCACCAACTTAATAAAATCAGGATTCAAGGCACAAGCCTAGTTAATTTCCCTTGCAACTAACGTCTTGGCTTAATCTTTTCAAGCTTCACCATAACTCTGTCCAGCCGTACTTCATGCATCTATAAATTATTGCAGCTACTGACTTGATACAATTTCCTTCAGCTGTTTCTGCTCCTTGAAAACATTGTGCAAGTTGGCCCCAACTTCACTGTATGAAGCATAAGATTCACAACAGCTTTGTATATATTGCAAAACTCCTGATCAATTGCAGGTAGGATTGTCTCTATGCTTTCTCTCATCTCCTTGTCCAAAATAATAAGATTGCTATGGGTGCTTACTCCTTAGGGGCCAAAATCCTCAAACATTGGTCCTATCCTTGCATTACTATCTATTGCCAGCTCTTTCCCTGACCTTTGGCACCTTTCACAACCCTTTCAGAATCAATATCCGAGTCCTCTGATCCCTCATCCTCCTTCACAGTTTTGAGCTTATGAAGAACCCATACTTGTAATTTGCTCATTTCTACAAATAAAACTCTAATGACTTTCGTGACATTGTGATTCCTTTATAAAGACTAAAATTTAAGCTTCCAAAGAGACCTTGTTGTTGTTTGTGTTCCATCAACGTCTCAATTCAATTATAATGAGAATATATAAGGTAATGATCCTCAAGAACGTAGTCATTATATGTAGCCCATAATCACATGTCATTCCACAAATAATTTTTAAATACACCTTAATACTCTAGTCCTGGTAGTTTATCCCATACTAAAAGGTCATTATTTCAGATAAATTGGCCCTAATTTAATCCCCACACTTGCCATTTTACCCGCCAACCTATCTTGCCCCTTCTGACATCATCCCATTTTAATTATGTGAACAGTGATACAAGCTCCCTACTTCCTCAAGAAAATCTTGGAGCTTTCAATTTTAATACAGTTTCCAGCCATTAATAAAATCCCTCAAATTTGACAGCTCTCTAGCATTCAGCCTACAGATGGTCCTTGCATCACTATAATCTCTGCTTCATAGTTAGTTGCCTAACCGATTCCTAAAGCATAATGGTAAATTCACTTATCTCCTCCTTCCTAATTGTCCCCATTACAGCATTGCCTGGTTACCTTTGGCTGCCTCATCAAATTTTAAACATGCCCACCTTTTAGGGATTGATTACAAAATTGGCCAGTCTTTTCCTGCCTTTTAACAGTGAAGGAAATTCTTCAATACTAAAATAGACTCCAAAGGGATATCCTAATTAATCCCATATTTATAAACCCACACCAATGCACTGAGTTAAGCCTACCAACTCTACTACCTAATCAAAAGTTAAGCCTTAAAATCTGACCAACAAGAGCTTTTGCAAACACGATACTAATCTGTAATGAATAAAAAATCTAATCAAAAACTGATCAGTGATATATTGGGTTATCACAAATCCAAAATGCTGATTATAGTCATGAAAAAGAATTGACTACCTAACCCTAACCCTAGCCAGAGATTGAAATCACAGTTTAATAACCCCTGATAAGTGTAACGTGCTACTAACTCCTAAAGTAGCCAATAACCACAAGAGCATTTTGATGTCCTTTATTAACCTTTCTGTCTATCATATTGGGACCCTTGCAATAGATATGGATTCATAAAAAACTTGTGGTTTTCAATTCGATATTGATCAATTTAATGTTCCTTTCTACCGGCTGAGCTACAGAACCAGTACTACCAAGAATGATGCTGGATTTCACCTTAAATGACATCTGTATTACTATAAAATGTTGGTGATGGATTACATTCTTGCAGATTTGCGAATTGTGTCAACAGAAAGAGAACTTTGCTGTAAAAAATATACAGCACAGAGCTGGCAACCTTAATTGAAGCAGCCTCTTCATAAAAATGTTTTAGCAGATGCACACATATAACCTACAAAAAAAGGAAGCTGTAGTTGGCAGGGAATTTCTGTACCAAATCTTAAGGGACTTTCATGTAAGTTTTATTTCCTTTTACATAGAAACGAAGTATTCAGGAAATGGACACAACGAAAAAATCATACTCAAGAAATAGACACAAAGAAGAAAATGATCTGCACATTTATAGTTTTGTTGAAGCTAACATTTAAAGAGAAAAATCTTTGCCTATATTTAATTTAATGTTTTGGTTCATTTCAATTTTCTGACCTTTAAAGAAACCTAAGTTTAACAACAAACACTGGGATGGTTCAATTTCAGGAAGATAAAGAGACGTCAGAAGCCATAAGGGAGAAGGCCCAAAGAAAGTGCTAACCAGCGCAGAGGATCCGTAGACGGTTGCAGAGCATGTGTAGAAGGTTGCAGAGGATAAGCAGAGCAGGTTCGAACCGCAAAAATGAAAATGGTATTTTCGCGCGAGGGGAGGTGGCTGTTTGGGAATGGGTCCCGGTGCCAGCGCATGGATGGCGGGTCCCTCGTTCCCTGATCGGTGGTTAATTGGCGCGATGCCGGAAACTGAAGCCGGAAACTGATCGGAAGAATGCATGTATGGGCGCATGACTATTTTGACATACATGCTACAGCCAGTCTCCATACGGGCATTTAATGCCCTATGGCAGGCTGGTTAGCTCTTGCCGTTTAGTTATGTCTGGTTTTTATTTTTATTTATTTTTGAATTAATTTTTATTGAAATGAGGCTCTATAAATTGGAATTATAAAATTGAGTTTTGGGGTTTATATATTTTAAATAACAAAATTAATATATAATATTATATATTATATATATATATATATATATATATATATATATATATATATTAATTAGTTTACTTTATAAAATAAATTAAATTATTAATATTTAATAGATATTAATTCATAATATATATATTAAAGTATTTTTTAAATTTATTTTAATTTTACATTTATCAAGTATTTAGAGGGATGAAATATCTCAAGATGCAAACATATTTTCAAGTTAATATGTACATCTCAAGGGATTTGAATCCTCTAGACACTTGATAGATGTGGAGTTAAGATGAATCTATGCTAGTTTCAATGTTTTAATTATTAGATTTCTTTTAATTTTCACTTATTTTATATCATATATAAAAAAAAATTACTCTCACTTTCAGTCTATTAAATAATTATCATCCTTTAAATCTTTTACATAATATGAATATTGAAATATTTAATTTTTAATTCATATTATTTTATTTTTTATCATCCACACTTATTTTTTTATTAATATTATTATAATATTAATATAAATCCATATTAAAGAATGGACTAAATTACATTTAAATTATTTTACTTTTCTCCCTATAAAAAAATCCTATTTTTATTAATATTTATATATAAAATCCATGTTATGAATGGACTAGATTACATGTAATATTAATATTTTATAATTAAATAATTAAAAGTATATATAATTAAATTAATTTTTATAATAAGGCTTTATATAGTTTTTAAGTATTTAAATTAAATAAAAAATATATATATTAAAAGAAAATTATTAAATAATTATATTTATATATATATATAAACTAATAAAAACTAATAATATGTTTTTTTATTAGATAACTATTCAAAAAAACAAAACAGTTTTAATAACTATGGAAGGAAATAAAATAAAATAAAAATTGTTTAATAAAAAATTAAATAAAAGCAAACAATTTAATAAAAATGAAAAAGATTATTAAATTGGATTATTTGAAATGGTGGGAAAATCTTTCTGGCAGCTCATATCATGGCATTTCAGGGGATCGAAAGGTTTAAAACTTCACGAAATCGAAAGGGTTAAATGATTCAATCGGATAGATTGGAAACATGGTCAGTTGCCCCTTAGCATGTAATGTGTCTATTAGGGGAAATTGAATCAGTTTCATGATATTGATAATTGGTCGTTGAATTCCATGTTTTTGGATGTTTTTTTAGTAGTGGTGTTTTCAGAGGTTGGGCCAGGTGGGATTTATACTGTGCTCTGGGTGTTTTCAGGAAGTACGATTTCCAAGAATCTAGAAAAGAATGTTGGGAAGATAGGTTGAACTAAAAGAATTGATTTGTCCTAGTCTGAGCTAGAGGATAATACATAAAATCACATGTACTCAATTCTGTAGTTGAATGCTACAATTAAAAGAAGTTGAGTTTTTAATATAGTTATATTAATTTGTAGGAGGTAGATGAATACAGAAAACAAAAAAATATATTAGAATAGGGTTAGATTCTAGGCGCAGGAAGATTACTCGTGTCAGTATCATTCCCTCAAGGTACTGCGAAAGGGTCGTAAGTAAACTCAATACAGGCTCGTAATATCCATAATCTAATGAATGAAGCATAAACAATTTCTTTATTTCGAAACAGTTCAACTACAACACACAAAAAACTACCCTGCAATGGATAATAGTACTCTATGGGAGTTGGCAAGTCAATATTGTCAGGAAACTATGCACTACTATTTCATTTCCTCCTTCCAAAAACCGAAATAAGAACATTTATATATATAAATGTAAACAAATAATACATTTCCAAGCAGATTTGTAGCGACAAGAAGTAAATAAAATGTTTCTAGTATGTAATAATCAAGTATAGGATCTTTGCCTTTTTTATGGGTAAAAAGGAAAGTTTGAAAAACAAGAAAAATTATCAAATACCCATATCAATAACACTATTAGAGTTACGTAGATCCAAAATTTAAATATTTAAATAATATTCATAAAAAAATTCCCAGAGAAATCTTTTAAATAAAAATGCACTAGCTTGCTAATTAGGGTTTGATATTTAACAATATAGGAAGAAAGAGGGAAATAGTTGCAATTCTTCTCATAATTTAAATAATCAAAGAATGCATTGAAAAAAAAACATGCCCCTATATCACATGCAGATGCATGGATCAAATGAACCCCATTTTTATCAAATGTGTGCAACCCTTAACCCAAATAAAAAAAAAAAACGTTTACGCCTGTATTATTTTTATACAAAAACAAAGTCATATAATGTTCAACCTTCCCTATATGAAAAATCACATAGTATCTAACAAGTAACATAAGAGTTTTTTCACAACCCTATGCAAAAAAAGAAAAAAAAAAAGAAAAACTAATTAAATGGATTTTAAAAGTGACTATTTAAGTTTATTTAGAAGAAATTTTTTATTTATTTATTTTTATGAAATGGTCAGCTACAAAGCTACCAGAAAACCAATGTGAAAGTGAATTTCATAATCATAAATTGTTGAATACAAATAGGCGCAAGGTAGTTTCCTACCCAACCTCTTCCCTGGAGACAAAAAAATAAAAAAAATAAAAGAAAGGGCTAAGAGGGTAGGAGGAACCTAAGGAAATAAGGGAAGAAGGATACTAGACTGTATTTGAACCACTGATATGATGTTGTACAGGTAACGTGATGCTACATTGTTAAGATTTCTATAGTTGGTTGGCATGTGGAACTTATCCTAAGAAGCCTTAAATTAAAGTTAGCTGGGACACGGTGGTTTTAGGGTGAAATTGTCAAGTCTGAATAATGTTTTTTAATATGGAATTCGCTCCGAGGGAGAGCTAGTGGTTTACTAGTGCCCATAGGTTGGGAGGAAAATTTCATCTCCCCATAGCTTTGTGGTTGACCATAGAACAAATGCAGATAAATATTAAGTAAGTTTGTTCCATTACTATCCATTGAATTATTTTGCAAAAAGAGGGTTATTTTCAAGACTAAAAGTTGTGAAGAATGATTCAATGGTAAGTACCCTATTTTTGGTGAAATTTGTATGTTGTAAAAGAAAAGAAAAAAAAGAAACCCTTGTGTCGGGATTTGAGGTGTATCGTTCTAGTTGCAAAAATGTTTTATTCTTTTTGGAATCGTGTACCCATAACAATAAAGACTGATTGTATGGAATAAAATGACAGTAGAAATATGTAATAATGAGGGTTTGGGTTAGTCCCTAAGCAGAGTCAAGAACCAACAGCCCAGGGACAGTCCCGTATCATCCTGACTGACCAAATTGGAACATAATTGTAAAGGTTGTTTGTAATTCCACTAAAGTAATAAGTTTTCTTTAAAAAAAATAGATCTGGCAGGATTGCACACTAGTACTTGTGTAATGATAACATAAACAACTAAAGAAGCATAAAACAGATAATATGTTCACCATATGAATTGGAAAACGTATGTAGGAACATTTTATATAAGTATTGAATCAAGTCCTCTATTTAAACAATTTATAGGAGTTTAAAAAATAAATACATATGATCTCATAGAGATGACAATCCAAGAAATGAAGCGTAATGACAATAATTTATAATTAAAAAAAACTCACGCCTTACCTGTAGGAACCACAAATATATATTTATATATACACATCACATGAAAATTGTAATCAGCATACCACCTGTAGATGAAACTGCTCATCAAAGAGTCATGACTTTGTAGTCAACATCAAAATGAATAAAACATAAAAGAAATTATTAATGCAAAGAGTAGGGAATGAGGATTTCCCTCTAAAGGGTGTAAACCCTAACCCCACTAACGATTTCTAATGTTCGAAGACACATAAAAAAACTTTGGTCAATAGTTATTAGGATCTTAAACAAGAATAATTCTATTTTTGTCTTAGAGGATCTTGAAAGATAAATGCATGTCGGAGAGCATTGCTTTTGAAACAAGCCCTTTATGAAAAGACATGTCTTGAAAGGGATAGCTAGAAAACCCTAACTTGGAAACACTGGTGTAGAATAAATGTTATGGCGAATTTGAAGAGTAGAAAAAGCATACATAGAGTTGTAAACTCGAAGGAAAAAAAAGGTACCTACAAGTAACATAGTTTCAAAAACATAGTATAGAGCACATTTAATTTTCAAGAAATGGGAAGTATTTTCCACAAGGAAAATAGATAAGCATATATTCTACCTAAGCGAAGTAATTCATCAAAGAAGGAACCCATGAATCTTTGATGAAATGCAGAATTATTTGTCACTTAGTGAAGTATTAAAAGAACACTATTGTGCACATTGAAGGGCCTCGTGAAAGTACCCACTTTTATACATATTTGACCCTAGTCAACACCATTGTGAAGGGATTGACATCCAAAAATTCCTGCAACATTACACTTATTGAAAATTTTCCTTAGTGAGGAAGACAATAGCACAAGTAACGGAAATGTTTCTAAAATAGAAGAAGAATGGTCATTGAAACCTTACCGTTGAGAATAGAGATGAAATCCTAATGTAATTCAACTCCAAAATCATAGGATAGGCCATTAATCCATAGCCATGAAGAGCCAATCTATTATAGGTTGTATTTGACCCTGAAACTGTAAACCATAATCAATGCTCATAGTGGAATTTCTAGAGCAGTGATAGAGGAAAATGAGCCTTGCGCATCCATGGGAGGAGAGGGTAGTTACCCTCTAACCTCCATGTTTCTTGCACCATTGATCTAGCACCAAACCTTAAGCATTGTAGATCTCTTCCCAACACCGAGGATCAAAGTTTCCAGATGGCATAAGGAAAAAAACATTCTAGATTATTCAAAGTAGCCATGTGAACCATGCTAACTATATTCAAAATCAAGTGAAACATTCCTCACTTAGTAAACAACATGGCTAATTCATATTACAACATTTAAGTGATAACCAAAGTCTTGGTTGCCTAAAAAACTAACATATATCTTAACCCTTAGTAAATGACTATTATTTTTTTATGTTATGAGATATAATTCATAATTAATCCATAATGTATGATGCAACACAAATATATTGGTTGTATTAAGAGAATATAAATGTAAATGAACCAATCAGTAAAGACCTAGAACTATGTTTGAGCAACTGGTAATGAAGTTATGCACTCCATGTGTACACACACATATATATGAAAAGAAAAAAAATTGACTTGGGTATATCACAGGAGTGAATCCCTTGACTGCTAGTAAAATTATATATATATATAGTCGCATTAAAACTAAAAAGAAATTTTTGAACAATAATGTGTGAAGGATTACTACCTAAATTTAACAATAATCCACCCTAGAATAAGACGAGAAAAAGTACACAAAAAAGAGAAGCATTTAATTTTAGTCTGTTGCTGGGAATAAAAATGGGAATGGAAATATAGCAAAAAAAATAAAGAGAATTAACATTTGGATTAGAGACATATTGCTCAAACCCTCAGCCTGGTAAGAATGGAAAAATATGTGTGAAGAACCTTTTGAAAAAAAAAAGGGGGTGACCTGTGGAATTGGATCACAATACTTATTGTGAAGGAAAGGAATTTTTTACCTGGAAAAGTGGAAATCTAAATAATTTCATCCTTTCTATTCTAACCATGCGAGAAAGAATCCCTTGGATTTATTATTCCCTTAGGTTTATTAGTTTAAGGGTTCATATTCCTAGGGTTTAATATTATTTTTCATGTTAAACTGTGGCCGAGCATGGTCCAACATCAAAATCTGACAAACATTGTCTCAATATGAAAATCGAACATGGTCAACCATTTTTATCTAAGGGTTTACAATATGTATCTTAGGGTTTATATAACTTGTGTTTATATTATTCCCTTATTAAACTAAGGGTTCAACCATTGTTGAGCATGGTTCAATGTCGCACTGTGACAAATATTGTCTCAATACGAAAATGAATCATGGCCAACCATGGTAAACCATATTTATTTAAGGGTTTATAATATTTATCTCAGGGTTTATGTACCTTGGTTTTCTATTATTCTCTTGGATTTAACAATATTCCCTTGGCTTTATAATCCCTTGGGTTTTTAGTATTAATCCCTTGGGTTTTTAGTATTAATCCCTTGGGTTTATAATATCAATCGCGGTCAACCATGACCATGATCAATCATGGCCAACCACGATGAAAAAATTCATGGCTGACCATAGTCAAAGATGATCAACCATGGAAAATCATGGTCGACCATGGTCAGCCATGTTTTATAAAATAAATCATGGTCAACAACAGTCAATAATATCAACCATGGTACAATGTCACATTGTGACAAATATTGTCTCAATACAAAAATCAAGCATGGTCATCCATGGTATAATGTCGTTGTAACACCCTCCTCCCATACTTACCCAAGTTTACAACTCCATTGGGGTAAATATGTGATTAAGAGTTACTATGATATGATTCAAACTCCTAGGTGAAATTAAGGAAGTTGAGTCGGCACAACCAAAACCTTATCGACTTACCTTAGGTGTTATAGGAACCCCAAGGCGAAACCACCCTTCTAAGTGCCCAAACCCTAAGTTAAGCCTCCTTTTGAGTGCATTGGACTCCTAGATGTTGGCATAACACTGCATAAATTTGATTGTAACCTTCTAGTCACATTCACAATCCTGCAAGTGAGCGACAACAATATTTTTCACCCAGTTTTATGCCTATGATCGCGAGATCTGAGGCACATTCTCAAGGCTAGTCTCCAAACCTCTTCCCATATCTTAATGAAACTTAAAAAAAAAAATGAATGAAATTAGGACAAGGCCATCAATACAAATGTTAGACAAGAACTTGACCTAACCAGGTCAAACCACGACAGACATTCTATCAAACACATCATGAACATGTAATTTACAAGTCATAAATACACTTGTGAATGTAGTGGTCTCTTTTTTATCTGAGAATTGTCAATAAGGTTTGATAACCTCTCACAATAGCTTCAATATCATCTATTATGTCATGCATTCATTAACATTTCATTTACTAACCAAATAATGGTGAGATCCATAATTCAAGTTTGTCATAAAACCATGCTTATAACCAACATATAACCAAAATAATAACAGTGATAAAATAGTCATTAAATCCACATAATAACAAGTACATTTACTCATAAAATACAAGAGGAAAATCTCTTATTAGCATATTAAAATACAACCAAGTCAGGGAATTCCACGTACCACCCGAAAATAGATTGGGCTAAACCAAATTTCTCTTTTAGCATATCACCCCTGCACCATATCCCAAGCATGAATGTGGAATCTCATGGAATAAAACAACCAAAACAAAACAAAGGCTTGCAAAGGCCAAACTACCTCAACCCTAAACTAGTGATTCGACCTCACAGTCAGACATCACTAACCATCACCAGATTGGTCTCTACCAAAGTTGTTTTAGGCTCCAGAGCATTTGTTCCAACCCGACTCCAAGACTAGTATCTCAACCCACAACTTCAACAAGGCTCCAGAGTATTTGTCCAACTGAGGCTTTAGGACTAATAACTTAACCCACTAAGGGATCTAGAGTGTTTGACCAACTAAGGCTCTAGGAAATATTAACCCAACCCACAGCCATAAGGAAGATGAACACCAACCATAAAACAAAATGGAAAACGAACAACACCATGGTTATCCAGGAAATGGAAAGGCTAAGGAAAACCATTATCAATCCAAGAAATCCTCCATGTAAATGATAGATCATAACCAAGTCATGGACATCCATGTACCACTCAATAATAGACTGGGATGAACCAAATCTCTCTTTCAACCAATCACCCCCACACCATATCCCAAGCATGAATGTGGAATCTCATGGAATAAACCAACCAAAACAAAAACAGGGCTTCCAAAGGCCAAACTGCCTCAACCCTCAACCAATGATTCCACCTCACAGTTGGACATCACTAACCATTACCAAATTGTTCTCTACCAAAGTTTTTCAAGGCTTCAGAGTGTTTGTTCCAACCTAACTCCAGGACTAATAACTCAACCCACAACTTCAACGAGGCTCCAAAGCATTTTTCCAACCAAGGCTTTAGGACTAATAACTTAACCCACCAAGGGATCTAGAGTGTTTGACAAACCAAGGCTCTAGGAAATATTAACCCAACCCACAACCATAAGGAACATGAGCAGTAATCATAAAACAAAATGGAAAACCCACAACACCATGGCTATCCAGGAAATGGAAAGGCTAGAGAAAACTACTCTCAATCCAGGCAATCCTCCATGCCAATGATAGATCATAACAAAATAACCACATGCATATGCCATGCATGTAAAAACTAGCATGGAAATCATACATGCAACTCGACACCTACAAAGAAAACCCATTGTAATTATTGATTTCATTGATCCCTTGCACTTTTTGACTTTTCCTTTGCCTTCTTGATCCAAATCCAATGTGTGCCCAAAATCCTCCAAGAGTTCTCCAAGAAAACTCTAAGTGTGTGATGGAAGACTGGCCCTATTGGGTGTGGAGCCTGATTATCTTCTGTATTCAAAGGTTTCAGCCGGATGTATTGTTATTGAGAAAACTAGTGTCCATTCAGAGTTTC